>WAAD01030237.1:933-25933 GCA_013389945.1 Fregata magnificens | reverse complement strand
GAATTCTGAAAAAAGATCTGGGGTAGTTTTCTTAGCTTGGTTTCCTTCTANAAAGATTACTTTTGGGGCTTAGTGCTTTTATTAATTTGTTCAGGTACAACTTTTTTTTTTTTTTGAGACATAAGGAAGGCTAAACAATTTATACCTTCCTCCCCGCCACTTCTGTGTTTTCTGCTTGATTTCTTCTTAGTTTAAAATTAGAGCTTTTTTTGGGTCTAAAAAAGTCTACTGAGAGGGGATAGGTACTTACAAAGCTTTCCTCCAAATGACCTAAACAAATACTCATTTCTTATTTTTTTCCTGGAAGATTTGTCATCGTCCTTTTTATTCTTGAAGCCAACAAAGTTATATTGCTCACCTAAATTAGTTGCAGCAGCAGCAGCATCAAAATGCCCCTGTCCTAGATTGAGGTGGTCTTATTTTAAATAAATCCCCGTGCTTTCAGTCCCTATCTACACACCCTGGGGGGAACTGTTTACCTGTGCTGTGAAGCAAAGGCCAGCTCTTAAAGAGGAGACACTGACCCTTATCTAGCCTTTAACATGAGCAAAGAATCCAGAGTGTTGCCTTTACTCCTTCCGCTCAAGTCCCCTGAATTTGTGACAAACAGATTCATGGTGTAGCGAGCCCCTTGGGAAAATGCAAATGTCAGCAAATCACCTCTTTTAACATGGGGCGCGCAGGCTGAAGTCAAATGTCATACCTACCATGCGATGCTCAGAAAGGTGTATGCGTTTGGGCACCCCTTTGCTTTTTCACTATAGAACGAGATGTATAAATTTAAGGGGGGGGGGGGAAGAAAAGATTAAAAAAGGGAAAAAAAGAGACAAGTCTGGATATCTACAAGTTGGCTGATGTGACCCTGTGCCACCTACCAGTGTGCTGGCTGTGACCCAGCGATGTGATACTCCAACAAGCTGAAAGAGATGGCTGTCTCCGCTTTCTTTTGACCTCCCAAGGCAGCTGCCTGGTAGGGACCAAATGGCATGGAAGAAGAATATCTGCCTCACACCTGCTTTCTCCAAACCACCTGCCACAATGCCGATGTGCCCACCAGGCTCCCCTGGGAGGCAATCCCGTCCCTGGTCCCCTCTCCATGGAATACCAGGACAGGATAGTTAAGATAGTTTTCTCTTCTTCAAAACATCATTGGGATTGAAAAAATGAATCTCTTGCTTGCACATTTTGCATAAATACATGGTAAGTTATCAATTGATGTTCAAATAGCTTAATTGAGTTTGAGGGGGGGAAAGGTCATTTAATTGGTCTATTGAAATGTTAACAGAAACAGATATGGCAAGGAATAGACTTTAATGGCTGCAGTGTGGCACTGATGTCTGCATTCACTTGCAAAATTGTTAATTAGGGCACTTTGGTAGTTCATTTGCTTTTGTATTGATGTGCTTAGTCCAACGAGAGAAATTGGGTTTGTATATGGTATTTACACGGAGCGGCAGAGGCTCACCCTACAGTCAGGAATAAGGAAAATAAAGTGTAAATCAGAATTGGTTTATGATTTGTGCCACTGTCTTCATTAACGTGCTTCCGGTTATGCAAGTCATTTTCTAGGGGCTAGTGTATTTTTGTATGTGATTGAGTTTGATATATTTGGCTTCATTTTTTTAATCATTGTAGTAGTGGACTTGAATAACACTATAATACGATTTTTTTATAGTTAGGTGTACAAAGCTTTTTAAACTAGATTAAAGCAGACTGTACTGCAAACCAAGGAATTAGATATCTACATTTGTTGAGCCCCTGGAAGAAGGTGTTATCTCCTTAAATACATACCAAAAGAATATATTCAGTTGCAATTCCTGGCCCACAGTCCTCAGTGCCAGTGACATTACAAAACCAGTCCTTAGTGTGGGCTTTAGGTCCATGGTGCCTCTCTTACAGAACATAAACCTTTAAGGTATTGGCATTTTGTATGTGGGAATGGCGAAATTGCATGGAGTGTCCACCTGCGTTTTTTGAGGCTTGTAATTGCAGGGATTAATCCCAGTGCTGTTTCCTAATAGACTCGCTGGATGCAAAGCTTTATATTTGAATTGGCTGCGAGAAGGCTGTATTGTGTACAGTATATAATAATACATTATACCCTAGGTACTCTTTATAAACAGAGGCAGCAAGAAAAAAAAACAAGTGAAAAACCAAGTAGCTATGAATCATCACTTTTACAACAGGGATCCTGTTGTCCTGCCCTAACAGGAACAGGTTAGGAGAGACAATGACATTTTGCAGCAAATAAAGTGCTGAGCTTAACAGCTCCTTGAATGAAAAGGACTTTTTGTTCATTGTATATATTGTAATTTCACATTTGGGCGCTGTGTCTGCCCGTTGTTTCAGAGTTCGGGGCTTTGGTACGTAGTTTGTGATGGAGCATTTCTTTTAAACTCCAGGCATTCCTGTAGCGAGAGTTGACATCAGCTTCATTTACTCATACGTATTTGTGAAAGTACTTACGTGAAGATCACAAATATGCGCAGCACAGCTATCTAGTTCTGCAAGTTTAATCCGAGTCCCAGAAAGTTTCATTGTGGCCCTATGCAAATGTATTTACATAGGAATGGGTCTTGGGTCCTTTAAAGAAGGCAACAAAGTTGGAAGACTGAGGCCAACAAATAAATGAAAGTTTCTCTAAATCCATTGGATAATAGAGGCAGTGTTAAGGCTAACCACAGTGTTGAACTAAACAGAGGGATTACTCCTGGGTTTTGCATCAGTTGTTTTCTGCCGGGTGGCCTCACTTGTCAGGGCGGGGAAAAAAAAAAAAAAAAAGTTTAACGGGCGAACATTCACATGGCACATTGAGAAAAGAAGTATGCTTAATTCCATCAAAGCTCAGAAATCAGTCATTAATTTATTCTAACCTCCAATTGTTGGTCATTTGTGAAACATCTGGCCTTTAAGTCATAGGAACCTAAACACAAGTACAATGTGAGCTCTTCTGAAGATGGGAGTTGGGTGTAGCGGGGGTGCTGCGTTTGCATGTGTACGTGAGCGTGGGCGCACGTACGTGTGTGTATTGCATAGGTTGCAACTGCCACTTAATTTCGGAGACTTTGAAACATATTAAAATGAATCCTTCAGTTAATTTACTCTCGAAATTAGATTATTGTTCATTTGCATCTTGGAAAAGTTCTGCCATTCAAAAGAGTCTCTTTCTTCATGGTGAGTTAACAGTTAGATATTTAGCAATCTTGCAGCTTGCTAGTCAGAAGTAGTTTCTAATGAAGTTGAAATTTGAGATAGAAACTGTATAAAAGCTTTCAGGAAAGACATACCCTATTTTCCATATGGCTAAGTAATTGTTATGATATTTGTTTTAAAGCTGGACTTAGACACTCCTGACTGCCCTCTAATTTGATATGGCTGGTCCCGGCGATTCTTCTGGAGGAAACTTTCGTAGTAGAACGCAGTGAAGGAGATAAATAATTTTGCAGCTCTAAGCACATTGCAAAGTATAGAAAATAATTCGGTCGCCTTTACTGTCGGGTGGATAACAGTCTTCAGGGTCTTTGCCTCTGCTAGGAGCTGGAACCTGAGTGAAAAGGAACTGGGTGATTAAAAGCAGGTTTGAAATAAAGGTGCCACCTCAGAGCTGGCAAAATTCTGCCTTTTGTTAAGCTTAAAATAACACCTGCTATTTAATTCTTAGGGCTGGGGGGTTGGTTTTAGTTGGGGAGGGACTATAGTTCTTCATGTATAGCTTAAACGTTGCAACATCTCCTGTGATGAAATTTCATATATTTCACAAGGGCATAGAATGAAATTAGATTTTACATATGATGGAAAAATTTAGATCTGTTAATCCACATGGCTATGGGGGTATCTCGGAGCTTTCTGTCTTCAGGCACTTACCTGCTTGTACTTCTGTTTCTAAAGACCAGTGTTCCTTCCTTGGCCTGACCGTTTGTTTTTCTCGATCAGCAGAGGCTGGCTGCAGCTCTAAGGCTGTTTTGACAAATATAATGATGCTATCCAAGCGCATGACAAAAAGAAAGAATTTTGAAGGTCTTGTGTAAAGCGGCTCTTTCTCTTAATATTTGTTTATCCTTTCCCCCTTGCTAAGTAAATAAATCTTTAATCCCTACTCCATTGTAAAATTTACTGTATCCGAATCCAGACCATTGTAACTCCTTTCAAGCCGGGTTTTATCCTTTCCTACTGAAGGGATATCTGCGATTTTGGCAGCCTGACACACATTATATTAAAAAAATCCAATGAGTAAATTAGGAGTGACTTAACGTATTTGGATTCCTAGCATTTACTTGTCCCTGCCATAGTGCAGCTAGAATTTAACGACGTGAATTTGAAGCGCGTGGGAATC
Organism: Fregata magnificens; assembly: GCA_013389945.1. Taxonomy (NCBI): domain Eukaryota; kingdom Metazoa; phylum Chordata; class Aves; order Suliformes; family Fregatidae; genus Fregata; species Fregata magnificens. The sequence goes on along the minus strand of WAAD01030237.1, from coordinate 21,600 downwards.
TGTGGGCGCTCACGTGTTGCATGGTGCGTGTACGCGTGTGCACATATGCACGACCCACCAACACAGTGTGTAAAAAGTCACGTTTCAACTTTGTTAAAGCCCTCATTTCCGAAGCACTGATGACCAAAGTACTGGTAGGATAGTGGAGATGAGAGGGGAAAAAAAAAAAAAAACCTCTTTAAACAGCTTGTGAAATGTAACGTTTCAAACGGTTCTTTGAGAACGTGCAGATTATGGCTTGCGTAGTGACTCCTTCCAGCTCTCTCGAAAATGAGCTGTTGACATTCTTTTGGGTCATCATCCGAGATAGGAGGGCAACCACAAGGATTTAGCAGATAAATTCATCCAAAAAGACCTTTATCCATTTCATTGCAACTTGGAAACGTTCATGTCGAATAGCAGCATTAATGTAGCCCTTTTAGCCCTTCAAAGTGAGCCTTGTGTTTTAAAAAAAAAAAAATTCAAATGACCAGAGTAATAACTTCTTTAGGTCTTCTAAGAGGTAATTCATTATTTACATAATTCTGGAGCATAAACCCATCTTTCCTTCAAGAGGCTCTGAAATAGAATTGGGGATCTTATACGGTGAAAGTGTCTCTTTTGAATTCTAATCAACTGGATCTGTCTCAAATTCATTTCTAGTTTATTGTAAACAGTGGAATTGAAATTAATTTCTTCTTATCTTCTCTTTTGAAGAAAACTAGCAACGTGTTTAAAAGGCTTTATTTTTAAATACAGCTTATTTAGGGGGTTTTGTTCTTTTTTTTGTTGTTGTTTTGTTTTAACTTTATAAACCAGGTGTTGGGCAGGATGGGTTTTGACAGCAAGATGACAATTATGCATTAGCATAGGTGATTATGAAATGAATAGGAAAAAAAAAAAAAACTTTTTGACTTGAACTCGAATGATACTATATGGGCTGAATGTGCAGGCAAGGTTCCCACAATGCACTGTGAAAACCTAGGCTAACAACCACCCCGCTGCGTTGAAAACCCCCAAAAAAGACAAAAGCACAATGAAATAGAAAGCTTACCACCGGTAGCTTTCAAAACGACAAACTAGGCAAACTATACATCTCCACCACTCCAATTTTGTCAGAATGCTAATGAGCTTGCTCTGATCTTTACTCGGCTTCCCGTGTTTTCTACATCTTCAAGGACCACATGGCGCTAGCAAAATAAAGACAACTAAATGAGAATTTCGAATGCTTTTTGTGTTAGGACCTGGTGCCTTTCAGTTGACGCACTCGTTGAATATTCTCAACTTAAAAGCGTACAACAGGGGGCTGGGTATGAACTTTTTAGCAGGGGGAAATTTGTACAAAAGTAAATGAGTGTGATGAGGAAAATATGAGAAAAATTTCTGATTAATTTCCACTCTATAATATCAATGACACCTTCAGCCCCTCTCATACTCCTCTAACAAGAGATGCTGATAAAAGATGAATGATTCTGTGTTGTTCACAGTGAATGTTTAGTGGTTTTTTAATAGCGGCATTCTACATAAAAGGCACCAGGAAGTACTCTGCATTAGCAGTTGAGATCACTAGTTAATAGGATGATGTCTTTTAGCTTTTGTCACAAGATTATTAGAAAGGATGGGTTTCTGTTCTCATCCCGGCATACTTTGGAGTGCTTGTTGAGTACAAGTGCTAAAATACAGGTTTCTCGGTATTGTTTTGCATGCAAAGTAAAAGCCCTTTTAATGCAGCACCTTTTACTTTTTTTTTTTTACCAGGTGATTTTTGTCATTGATCTCTTATCTGCCCCCTTGAGCTGTATTAATCACTTGGAGTGGTCTGCTTCTCAATGGGGGCTTGATGATGTATATGTGTCTAGATTCACTATCAAAAATAAATCCCTTCTATGCTCTGCACCTTCACAAACCTGATTATCGAGCTGTATTTACCAGTCTGTATTATACCATCGCGAATGCTGCTTGCTGGAGTCGTCCAGTCTGTAACACAAATTTGCACTGGGGGAGGGAGGGGTAAGCTAGGAGGAGGCATCCTACTCTCTAAGCCAAGTTTCGTCTTTTAAAAACAATTGAATTCGCAATTCTCCTTGGAATTCTCAAAAGTAAATGCAGATTTGTATTCACCAGTGTCAGGGCTTGGGGAGGAAAATGATGAATGTTCAGTTTTGCCTGAGAGAGGAACTCCACTTAAAAATTGTCTTTGTTACCGTCTTCAGGCTCGCAAGCAGACAGTATGAAAAATATCGGTGCATGTACATAAGGAGAGAGTTGTAGCTAGATAGGGAAATCATCATGGTCTTTTCATATCTTCATATCTTACCTAAATCAGAAAGAATGAATTAATAACACCGTAAGTTTTATAGCTGTTTGCCAGCCTTGCTTTCCACATGCACCATTGTTTTGCTTAGCTCAGCATATTTAATCTCGGGTGAACTGAAAACTTGCCAAACCACGAGGTGGTAGAGAGTTGTCCAACCATATTGTGAAAGACAAAGATGCACATGCCGAAGCACAGCAAGAGAAAGGATGGTATAACAACGGCAGTTCTGGCAAGATAGAGAATTTAAAAGTATCGCTGAAAACAACATCTTTACCATTTACCTTTTTACATTTAGCATAAAAAGTGAGTGAAAGCATTTCAAAAAATTCTGAATACGTGAATGATACATATGTGACTCTGGTTTGGGTTTTTGCTGGTGCTTGCTTGTGAGCATTCCCTGTTGGAAATACCTAACGATTAGGAGGCTAGGAGGATATTACTGATAGCAATTTGTGTTGGATGGAAGAAAAGGTTTTTGACACGAGCACAAGAGTTGGTGATTTTTATCGTAACATGATAACAGTTCACAAAACTATGCATTGGTAGTTACTGCTTTTTTTGAAACAGAGCAATATTATAAGGCACTTGAGGAGACGCTTCTCTCTGCAGTGTTCAGGAATGTTAACTTGCTGCCAGGGTTATGGTAATGGGAGTTTTGGCAACTACCAAAAGCCTGGGTGAAAGAAGTGCAACAATGTTACGATCAAGGTCTTGTTTACAGTATGGTAACTGTGCTTCTACGTTGCATCCAAGTGTGACTTGACTGACCTGAATCCTACTGAAGCCCGCAGAGCTCTGTAGAAATGCCTGCTAGTACTGAATCCATGCAGTGCAAAGCCATTCGTTAAAATTTGTTAATGCAAACAAACTGGCATGCTAGTAAGTTGTTTTTCTGACGTGAGTCTTCAGGGTCCAGATCTGTCCCCTTCATACACAAATTTCTCACAAGTATTGGTTTTGTAGTTGCCAGAATTATGCATTTTGAGTGATTGAGAACTTCTTGAGTTCTTGAGGCTTGTCAACCTTCCTCCAGTTTCGCTTCTGTCATTTTGCCTCCGCGGTCTCTTACTGGCAAACTCTTTCCAATCTCCGTCTCTTCCTGTTAGCAGTTGCTGTGAAGCAATTTTTCGGTAAAGGAAGACCATCCAGCCATACTTTTCCAAATACCCAGCATTTCTACAGCTGAGAAGCTCCCACAGAAGGAACACACCATGCCAAACCCCGGAGTTCACAGTTCTGACTCTCTAATTCACCACATCTCTTCAGTCTTAGATCTGTGCGTTAGTAGGCAGAAGTTCCCAGGAGGAGACCTTTCCAAGACCAGACATGGGCAAGCGTGCATGTTCAGCCTTCCCAGGCCAAGTTCATTAAATCATTAAAGCAGCTCAGCAGCAACAATGACCGTATTTATTCTTTTTCTCAAACTATCACAGAATTGCCGTTGGCTGGAAGGGCTGAACGATAAGTCGGCCTCCTCTCCATGCACTTCCCTGACTTGTAGCCTCATCATTGCCTTAAAAGAACCTGTCAACAAAGTGCTTGAAGCCAGCTTCAAGAAGAGAGCCTGAGCGCAGCGCTGCCCACATAGCAGGAGGCTACTCTGGGAGAGCCCTAGGCGCTATGAATAGACTTGCGAGCCTTCCAAAAGTCTTGCAAGACCCAACAGACACTTGCTTCTTTTAACTGATTTCCATCTTTCTTTGTGGTATTGCAGTATAAATGCTCTTTCATGTGGTAGGCATAGTCTTTGGCTTTATGCCTGGAAGTTAGCTTTCTCTACAATCAGTGCCTGCCCGTGAAGAGAAGGCGAGGAGAAAGGCACTTTGGTCACCCCGGGGCTCCCGGCCCACGATGCCACTGCAGTCTGCAGAAAGCCCTGTTATTTTTTCTTGGTTTTCTCCCATTTACCACCAAAACCACCTTTTTTGTCAAAACTGGAAACTGCGGGGCCCCAGGACACCTCAGCCTAGCTGAACTTGCCCATTTAGCACTGGGAAGCTTTGGATCCCAGAAGTACAAACCTGCCAACTCCCAGGAAGAGCAGGTGTCTTCATTAACCCTGGTACAAGGTCACATTCAGTGCCAGCCATCATCTCACTTCAGGCAGTTGCTTGGGTTAAATTCAGCCCTGTCCATTAAAGAAGTCATTTTATACTGTCTACCACCCCTTCCCAGCTCCAGGAGAATATGTTCGAAAGGAAGTAAGGCAACATTTGGTAAAAATGGGATAATATGCTGCCTAGCAGAGCACGATCCTAGATCTTTAAGCATTAGCACTTAAGGTTAACTGGCCTCTCACTTCAGAATCTTACCCAGCTATCACTTCCCAAGTAAACAGGCAGCCGGTCTATGGAATAGGTACGAGCCATAGAGGAATTACTGTCACTCATAACAAAGCATCCAACTCTGCTTCTCAACCTGCAAGCGAAATAGTTCATCTGCCAGACCATCATCCCCTTCTTGGTGGATTTCCAAGCGTGAACTACTGTTTTTTCCGTAGCTTCAAAGGTTCGAGCGTATCAGTTAATGGTGCATGTTTCCTGTGCTGCAAGCAAAGGTCTGATGTATACTTTTCCCAAGCTCGTGCTTCTTCTGAAGTTGTGCTACATGAGGAAATCTGGGTACAAAGAATACCAGAGCGTGATAAAGGGCAAGCGTTGGTTCTGCTCAGTTCTAGGATCCTTGCAGGCACTGTCCTCAAGGCAGGAAGCATCCCTTTCTCACAGGAGTCTCTCCAGATGTTTCAGTTAAATCTCACCTCTTGTTGTCTGAATTTTGGGCCACAGACTGTGTGTTTTCTTGGTCTGGATTGATGGTCCCACATCTAAAAAACATTCGTAATCTTTATCAAGCCCAAGCATTCTGTTTCTGTTGATTTTTCTGTTATTTTCTGGTGGCCATTGTGTTGACTTGTCGTGTAGAGAAAATCAGCAATCTTTCAGGCAATTCGTCTTTTGTGTAAGTTTCAGTCCTGTGGTCATTTGAGGTTGCCAAGACTGCAGGCCACAAATGTTTGTCTTCCTGTGAGTCAGTCCCTCTCCAGGTAGAATAAATCCTCGCACGCGCTGAGATGTGGTCAGAACCCTGACCTTCTGTTTACACAGCTCTCAAAATTTTAAATAGTCTTTCTGATTTATTATGCTTCAGAAACCAAAGAAATTACAAGTTGCCTGCTTGATATTAAGCTAATTTGATGTGTGCTTGTGATAAAGGCATTCCCTTGGCCGCGGCTCCGTTTCGTTAGGGTTACAGTACTTTTGGGGGCTGAAATAGAGTCAGACAATGCACTGCAATGTAGCTCTGCCTGGCAGATTCTTGGCAGTCGTTACCTACCTTTATGAGACTCCATTGTGTGGACATCAATGTCTCCTTCTCAACGGCTCTCAGACAGCAAGTTAGTGGCCATGAATTTGCCTTTCTAATGTTCCTTAGGCATTTTCCCATCCAGTTCAGAGTTGGAAAATTGTGCTAGGGCTTCATCTGCTAGCTAGCTCTTCCTGCAGTATCATCTAAACAATGGTCCCATCCTGTTTATCTCTTGGTGGCTATTCTTGTTCATTTTCAGTGATTTTTAATAACCGAGGAGGTCCTCGTTCCGTGAAAGGAAGAAGTGTTCTAGAAGAAAGCTGGGCATGGTAATGGGAGGCATGAAGCTCAAGGTAGAGCAGCCCATCTATTCATGCTGCGGAGTGTCTACTGCAGGGTGGGTTTTGACACTTAGAACTTCGAAGAATTATTTTAACCCAAATTCTGAGCTTTTCCACCAAAGGTTGTCCTCTGAGAGCAGAGGAGGGTGATTTTTCAGAAAGCAGGTCTCTTTCGGGATGCCTCAGTTTCACTCAGAAAGTGAAAAACCGCAGCTTGCTCGTCATTTAAAAATCTTCACCGTAGCTTTCAGTTGGTTCGGACACATTTTGCGGTAGGTCTGGTGTAACCCTCCTCTACGAAGAATATCTCTTGCGAATATAGGCTTTTCTGCTTAAGTATTTGTTAAATTCAGTAACTCGCGTTAAAACCAAGAGCTCATCTGTGCATAAGCTGTTCACAGTGCGCGAGATGAGAAGACTATTAAAATCAGTGGGAAGTCCGCCGTTGACTTCGAAGGGTTCGAGACCTTCCATCAGCCTTTGTTAGCGATGTGAGGTTGGTCAGCTAAAACACCCGGCGTTGTTTCTCGTCCCTTCCCGTGTCTCCTTTCCGTAAAGCTGTAATTGCCACAGTGGATCAGCCCCACGGTCTGGTCCAGAACACTGCCCCGTAGAGAGACAGGTACGGGTTGAACCCAGGCAGGGGCAAGACACTCCGCAGGGGCCGGTTACAGGCTAACCTGGCCTCAGGGAACATTTCATTTAACCTCTAAAAATCAAAGGTTAGCTCATGTCCTAAAGCAGAAGGATCCAATTCTTACCTCCCGTGGGTTTTTATTTGTTTGTTTGAATATTTATCACTACAGCTTTGCCTTTCCATATTCAACATTCAACCTGGTTTTAATTCTTGCTGAGCTCTTAGTTTCAACACTGCCTCATGGCGACGAGTTCTACTGGTAAATGATGAGGCTTTGAGGAAAGATCGTTCTTTTTATCGGTTTTAAACACACCACCTTCAATTTCAGTGTATTTCCCCAGGTTCTTACGAGACAAGATGAGACACATCCTAGAACTATTCTTTATTTGCTATTCATGTTCTCCTTCAGGTAAACAAGCCAATCTATCCGCTCGCTCCTAATACAGAAACTCGTAAAAACTCGTCCCCATGATTGGGTGAATGCAACTTTTTTTTTTCAGCAGGCAAATAAAGGCAGCAGGGTACGTTTTCAAAAGACTTTCCCGTTAAATTCGCAGAATTCGCTGGCGTTTGGACGGCTCTCGGTGGTCATCTAGCTTCTGTCAACTAACAAATAGCCCAGAAAGAGGAGCAGAGCAAAGTTGGCCAGTTTTTGTCATTATTCGCCCCACTCTAGTTCACATGCACTGGCATTCTCCTGCTGGCCTCTTCACCCAAGTGTGTTGAGTGAAGAAAGCTTCTTCTATTCTATTTTAAAACTGTGTGTAAACATCAGCAAATGGGTGAAGAATGGGCTCTGTCTTAAGTAGGTTGTTTTTCATGTAGTTCTGTTGAGGTAAATGGGGAGACATGGGGAGTTTTCTGTGTTTAACCATGACACCATGGCACACACACACTATGCGCAGTGCAAATAAAATTTAAAAACAATTACTGCTTAAGACGGCATACAAAGTGATTTCTGTAAACCTGTTATTTCTTGCCAGATTGAATGGGCTGGTTTGGGATGCTGATAGAAACCCTTTACTATTTATCTTCCGCAGGTTCTAATTCATTTTTGCACAACAGCTAAATACATTTACATTTAAGGATTTTTTTAAAAAATATTAATCTATTGGCTTATCTTGACAGATTTACGACAGTATAAAGCGTAGAGGAGTTACTGTGTTCATCCATTTACACTGTAAACTGATCTTGTCCCTGCATGTTGCTGCTTTTTCTTCCTTTTAAGTGGTATTCACAGTATTCCGTAGCACTTTCTTCTCTGTTTTCTTAGCAATGTACAGTTTTACTATGTTAAGCCGTACTGGGTTTATCTAATGACTAGCTGCCCAAACGGCTTAAAAATAATGGGTCTAATGGCACATGTACGTACTGATAGCTGGCTGAGCGTAAGGGGTGGGTTTGGAAGTCTTTTTAGCAGGAAAGGAAAAAAAAAAAATAGAAATTGTTTTTTCAAATGAATTCAGAAGAGACATTTGTCAAGATGCTTCTTATTTAAATATCTAACAAATAATTAGCTTACAGTGTAAACAAAAATCCATTTTTTAAATCCTGAAGAATGTGGGGGAAAAGGTATTTTTAAAAGACTGCCTGGAAGCTGTACGACGTTGAAATAAGCTAGTCACTTTTATTGTTCTCAAAAATGGTAACATATAAACATGCTTGTAATTCTTGAGCATTGTAGATGAAAATTGGCTCAAGTCGGTTTTGGGTAACAGTCAGGAAAATTATATTTGAATATGTGTGATGAACCACAGGAGAAAAGAAGGAGGTTTGGGGCTTTTTTTGCTGTCATTAAAATTCTGGCTATCATGATTTTGGATATCATTAAAATTTGTCCCAGTAAGGGACAAAATCACCAAACTTTATGCTGCAGCCTTGATTGAATCCTTCACAGGAGCTATTACAGCGCAGAATCACAACTCAGAAGTCAGTAGGAGTTTCTCGTATCTGAGGGCAGAATTTAGTGTCTTGTGCTATTCCAGGCTTGGTGTTGGGCTCATTCCTAATCATTGAGGAGGGTTCTGGTAGATGTCAAGTGAAGAGAAGAATAGAGCACACATCCTTCACCACTCAAGCCAGACAATGAAATTAGAAAATGGCACTGAGAGTTGCTGTGAGAGAATTCCCCTGGATTCCTAGAGGAAGAATAAAACAAGAATGTATTGATGAAAAAAAAAAAAAAATTAAAAAAGAAAGCAGAAAGGAAGAGGAGAAAAAGAAAATAAATGAGAGAAACTTTGCCAGAATCCTCCTCAGAACCTATCTAATAATAAAGTCCGACATTAAAAGCTGTATTGTCTTTTTACATAAAGGCACATGTACTTACTGTTTCGTCTTAGTTTCTGGTTCTGCATTTTTCAAATCTCTTACCGAGCATTTTGCATGCATATGATGTTTGCAGCACTACACGCTCTTATTTGAAGACTGTTTTCAGAAGTCATTATTGAACTATAGGATAAAAAGGTATAAGCATAATTACGTGTTAAAGAGAATAAATATGTTCTGCTAGATAGTTAACCAGGTGAGGTTAAACAAGATAAGATGAATTCTGGTCTTTTTAGAAAACTGACAGTCTTCATTTTAAGCTACAATGTAAAGTGCTTTATCCTGAGATTAGGTATTGTGGCAGAAGCTAAAACTGCCTTTTTCCCCTAACCGTGCCAGAATACAACCTCCTTTTCTTTTTGCGCTAACAAGACTGCTTTACCACCACAGCCCACTCTAAGTAATTAAATCAATCCTTTGTACTTACCGTATTCTCCTCTAGTGACGGTACTAGATCTGATTATATGCTTCATGCATATTCAAAGTACGGCACTGACAGCTCTTTAATGAGCTCTTACTTAATCAGTACGAACAATGTTCATCTTGTTCTTTTTTTCCTCATACATTAGAGCTAGGAACAGTTGGGGAAAAAATGAAACATCCAGCATTCATTTGAAAAATATATTGTACTTTGAAAAGTGTCTAAGCTGGGGAAGTTGCATTCTGCCCTTTAAAAGTCTGATGGACAAATTGGATTACTAGTATTGGATTAAATAACAAATGGTTAGAGGAGAAATGAGAAAAGCTCGCTGTGATCACAGGCTTTAATATTTTTTGTTACTTATAAAGCTGAAGGGGTCTTTAACCAGTTATTAAAGTCAGGATTAATTTGTAATGGTCCAACTTACTAGCTTTAAAAGGGTTTTGTTGTTGTTGTTGTTGTTTTTTAGCGAAAACAATAGTGTAATGCATGTATTATGGAAAAAAATTTAAGTTTAAGATCTGTGGGCTATTTATAGATTTTCATCGTCTTGTACTGGCTCAGATAAGGGGTTTGCATGCGTGGGATCGATTTGTTCTCAAACATGTTTTTCGCTTCATTTAAATAATCTGTACAGTGGGGTTTTTTTTCCCCGAGAACACCACAGATATTTTCCCAATTTTGATTTTCAAGCATTTGTAGCAAGTCAATTAAATACTTGTTTTACACTTGGAAAGTGGAAACAAAAACAACCCCAGCAGCAGCAGGGGTTTACAGAGTGAAACTGTGAAATTGTGTTTAAGAAAGGCTTTTTTCTAAATTTTTTATTTAGAAATTGGAAATGTGAATTTAGCTTGCAATGTCACTGCAGTAATAACACCCAGTTTTTCTTTGTTGAAAGTGTTTTGTATGCATCCTTCCACCAAGGTGGGGGGGGGGGGAGTAGTAATGCTCTAATGGTGGTGTGTTTCCTGCAAAGAGTTATTTAAATTTCTCATATATGGGAGTTCATCTTTATTTTGCTTGCCTGGGAAGAATCTGTTTCAGCTCCATGCGCAAGAATTTAAAAGCTGACGGTCAACAAATAAAATATCAGCGTCGACTGCTATTAATATTGCACACATGTGTCATTTCACTGATCAAAAAGGCCTTCGCCGGGGTACAATTGGCCTTTTTCCAAATTGCAAGCTTTTTCTCAGCTTTTTCTTTTTTACTCTTTCTTCTTTTGTTGCTGCCCGGGGATTTGTGCCTATCGCAGCCGATATCACATGACCGGTGTCAGGGCATCACATGGGTCCAAAGCGAATACAAAAACAGATTAAAAATTCTGTAAAAACAATCAAGACTTTGTTAACTCACTTTTAAACCAGCCTATTCTATGGATCTTGCGTGCGCTTTGGTGTCAGCATGGAAATATCAAAATAGGCACCTGTTCAGATCTGACTCGCCAGCTCCAAGCTTTACCTAGACCTTTTCTCGTTATATGGTCCAACTAACTTTATTTAGGAGGAATGCATTAATAGAAAGAAGTTTATGTTCTTACCTTGAGATTGCATGGCATGAAATTCAAGTTCAGATCCACCGTTGAGTCAAACTCCTTTGAAACATTTCTGTCTCTCATTTCTTTTTCAAGGCTTGCAAAATGCAATGCAGCAAGAGCTTGCATTTATAATGGCATCTTTTAGCCAGAGATCCCAGACCACCCCAAACCCAACAAATTTAGCGTCATAAATTGATTAAAATGTTGCTATGGCCACGTATGTCTGGTTGCGAGAACCTTGTTACACCGGCAGTGTGGCAATTTCAGGCGTCACAGAATAGACTGGTCACTTTGCAAGGATAAAAAAGGCAATCTATCTCCTTTTTCTTTCCCTCTCCCCCAGGTAAATTTCAGCTACTTGGTGCATTTCAGCAAAAGGTTGCTAATATTGATCATCATCTACTTTTAAAAGCAGACCCTGTTAGATGGACCAATACAGCAACACCTTTGATCTGTAACTTAACAGTAAAGTGTACTTATAAGTTTTAATCCTCTTTGGGGGAGTGCTGAACTGCTGAATATTATTGTAAATGCTGTGGCGTAGTATTTTCTGCAAAAAAACCAGAAGCTGGAGGTCTTGGGGGAGAGCGTTTCTACGTGACAGATTTCTTTCTTCGTCGCTCCATCGTCCAGGAGCTAGACCCTACTGCTTCTGCTTAGAAAAAGGCTGCGGGGCCATCCCCACTTCAGGATGCTCTGCCCTTCCCACCTCGCTGCTAGCAAATCGTGTACCCTAAAAGCACCCTTCCAAGGAACAGTTTCATCAACCAGGAGCTTCCCAAGGTGATGGGTGGATACGGGGGCACGTCTCACATCAGAAAGAAGAGCACACCAAATGGTGTAACTTTTTCTTACTGTGTGGGTCCACCAGCTCCACCCCAAGCTGACCCACTTCCCTGTTCATCTCCTTTACCTTCCCTTCTGTGGATGCACCATGCCCACAGGCCACGGCGGGGGGAATCAAACAGTTTGGAGAAGGCCGGTGACCTTCCCTTGCACGCAGCAGGGGTCATAGCCGGGTGAGGAGGTGGTTCTCCGTGCAGATCTGGGCTTGCACACTACCGTGGCATTGGGGTGTGAACGTGCGCGTGGCAGGCACGTACGTGCAAGCATTTCAAACGCTCCCATCCAGAAATTGAAAGCTTTCTTTTAGAGCAAAACAATATTTTTTCTGGTGTCTTTCCAGCTTCTGGTGCTGGAAATTGCTTCTCTGCAACTAGGGATCCTATGGCTTAAGTTAATAAGATAGCTTCCCCGAGTGTACAGCACCTTGCATCAGAGATTTCAAAACCCTTTACAAACATCCAAGAACTAACTTTTAACACCCTTGCAAGGTCGGTACGGGTGATTATCCCCATATTACACACAAGGTGCTTAAATGCAGACATCTGCCCACGGTCTCCCGGTGAAGCAGTGTCGAAGCTGGGAGAAGTACTCAGAAGTCCCAGCTCATGCTCCTTTGCCGCTATTCCAGGTTTCTTCCCAGATTAATTTTAACCGTAAGAAGTGCGTGAGTTTCATAATTCAGTGAGGACCATATAGTCTTTGCTCCTCAGCTCAACCTGAGAGATGAGAATGGCAGGTCACTGCAGAGGTGCAGCGTCCACAAAGGACTTTGATGAGGTTTCTCCTAGTCCCCCAGCTCAGAGAGAGCGAAACTCGGCTGAGTGACCCTGCTACGCGGAAGGGACGGTCAGGAGCCCTGTGGGCGCTCGTCTCCCTTTCCCCCACGTGGCCCGATGGGGCAAAGGTGGTAACGTAGAGTCCTACAGAGTCTGGTAGAGCGTAGCACTGCCTGCAGGTAGGCTATGGAGGGTCCTGATCCTGATCCTGCCTGGGAGGCAACGATGAACACGGGCTGGTGAAAGGGATGCTAGTCCACGCAATGCGCACACGGGGACCCTTAGGCCCCTGGACCCCAAAATGATTCATACTTGTGCAGATATTCCCTTTGATTGCGGGTGGGGAGAGGAGCAGCTCTTTCCAGCTCATCGTCCGGAAGAGCGGCCGTAAGCGCAGAGAAGCTGAGCGGGTGCCCGCGCCTTGGCCAAGGGTTCAGGACTACCGTCTCCTGTGCAGCTACTTTGATCCCTACCATGTCATCCTGACTGCGCTAGGTTTGCATGGGTGGAGTGGATCTTGCCCACGAGGATTGTTTTTGTGTTTGGAGGCCTGTCGTGACCAGGCATCTTTTAGCAACAGGGTTTTTTTCACTGGGAACGTAGCAACAATGTAGTTCTCTCGGAAGAATTTAAAAGATACGGTACTTTTTAAAAGGTGTTTATTTAGGTCGGGGTATCAGCGTGGTAAAGAACGCTAAAACGTATGCTGAATAACGTCTGCTTTCAAAGATTTATTTATGGAGCAAGCAGGATTGGGCTGCAGGACTTGTAGTCATATGGTATTTTTACCACTTGAGAGTACGCTTTGTAATGCTCAATGATACTGGAGACCGATTCTCCAAAACCTGAATTGAAATACGTAGCTCAATCTGTGAAATGCCCCATAAGTAATGAAACTCTCTTGATTGCAGGAAGAAACACAGAAGAAGAAGAAGCTATGATGCAGGAATGGTTCATGCTGGTTAATAAGAAGAACGCCTTAATAAGACGAATGAACCAGCTTTCTCTTCTGTAAGTACGGATGGATACATGTATTTACAAAAGGATGATTTACTGGAATATTTACCCAACAGATAGGTGCAAAACTTTTTTGTTTTCTTCCCATTAGACTTCAAAAAATGTTCCCTCAAAAGTGAGTAGCATGGGTGATTTGTGGAACACATCAAGTAACTTGTCTTTCTCATATTTCAGACTTGAAAATGAGAAGCGTGCAATGACACAAGATTAGCCAGAGCTGTGGAAAAAAAAAAAAAAAATATTAAGCACAGTTACATTTCAAAGGCCCAACAGTAGAATAAAATTACATTTTAGAAACACGCAGATAGATTTGGATTGTGCCTCAGATGTGACAGGTGAAGACTATTCGGAGAGAGAGCAAAATTCGAGTCATTACCTGCTTCGTAGAAATCCTCAATCCCATCGCTAGTTCAGCAGCACCGGACTGCTGAAAGGATATTAGTGAATCAGTCACAGTGCCATGATACCACCAGTACCGCAAAGTAAGGACAAATAAACTTTTTTCGCTAGCACTGGCGAGGAAGGGAGAAGACGCTGCTCGTTTTTAGAGGCGTTCTGCCCTCAGCGCTTCTTTTCCAGCTTCTTTCGGTTTGGTTATATTTCTTTCAGTAATGCCACCTAGTGTAGATGCCTGCATACTTCCCTGGGAAGAGCCCGTGCTCACGAATTTCTTACCGTGTCTGAACTTGACAGAAGATTCTACCTTCAAAATATTAAGCTTTCTAATCCCGTGTCTAATTTTCATTATTCATTAGGGCAGAATGTATATAGGATAATACTTCCAGTGTCATATTATCTTGGTGAATAGGCTGATGCTGGAATTTGTTCATTAGATCCGGGGGAATGTTTTATACTTAGGACATTCCTCAACAGCCGCTCCAAGGATGAATATGAAATAATTACGTCCTGTAGCACAATAGAGTTAAACTGACGGAATTAAAGCTGACATTACAGAAAATGAAAAGGCCCCGTTGCTGAATATGCCACCTGAGCAAGGTTTTAAGTTTGTGTATCATTTGTTTGGAGTAGCTTAAAGTTAAAGAGAAAAGTCGGTTACGAGTCCTAAAATCAATGTAAGTTAAAGGTTCTTTTAAGTGTTTAATGATTTAGTAATTAACATATTGATGAACTTTTGCAACTTGCCTAGGGAAAAAGAACATGACCTAGAAAGGCGCTACGAACTGCTGAACCGGGAGCTAAGAGCAATGCTTGCTATTGAAGGTAAGAGCAATGCTGGGTACCGAGGGAAGGAAAATGCTTGCTGCCGAAGGTGGCTACCTGAAAGTACCAAACATGGAGGCTTTTCTGAAGCCCAGTTAAGAATTAATGCTGATATTTACATCATTTCAAGTGATAGCACACAGCAAATAACGCCAGGTCCGCGATCCCGTTCTTAAGGTTTTGGGGGGGGGGGGGGGGGGGGGGGGGGGGGGGCAGGGGGGAAGTTCAAGATATGGGACAAAAAAATATGGTCTCCTTGGAATAAACTTTGAAAACAAACTGAAAAGGAGGTAAAGAATATTTGTCTGGGGTTTATTATTTTTTGTTGCAGTAATGCTCTCCTGGCTTCCCTGCGGCATTGCGCTGCTTTGGATGCCGCAGAAAACGGAAGGGGTGACCCAAAGGAAGGGAGCCTCCTTCCTTTTAATGTTTCAGATCTGTTTTACAACAGTGTCTCACTGGGGTGGGGGGGGAAGTCTCATCAGTTTTGGTGGTAAAACACTACGTTTGCCAAGTAAATATTTCATCGCAAGCAACACCAGGATTAGTGCGATCCTTTGCACAGATTTTCTTCCTTCTCTGCAACTCTCCCGAGTTTAGTCACCTTACCTGAATGAAAACTCATGGGAAGATTGACACGTGGGATAAATGAAACAATTGCATCCTTTCCATAGGTCTTTCAAGTGAATTGTACAATAATCCTGGGGATGATTCATAATAAAAAATAAACATCCAGATAGCTTAAACCATTGCTTGCATTATTTTCTTATTTAAATATCTTAAGTGTTTTCTAATGCTGCACCGTTTATACCTCTCAGTCACAAACGCTGTCTTATAGTTCAAAGATGTTTGCTTAAAAGTTAATCCTTTGGGCTCTGTAAAATGGACCTTTTGTCTAATCAATGCAAATTGATTTTGCTATTCTGTATTGACCTCTCAACCCTTTGACTGTCCATGGTAATTTCTTTCTTCACCTGATAAGGTACCTGATCCATAATAAATCAATTCTAATTAGTTTGGAGACTTCACTGGGAGCGTAAGTTTGTAGGAAAAAAGCAGCAGGTTTCAGGTAGCTTTTTCCTCTCTCTGCATCTGTGGTTGTATTTTTTGCGTAAGACTACGTTCACTGTATTCTTGGATAAACTCGAGTCATAAATATATACATTGCTTTCTGCAGAGACAAGCCAGTTTAGCTGGGAATCATACTAATGAAATATTTAAAACATAAAATACTCTAAAACCAGAGAGGAGTTAAGAGATACTGGATTTCAATCCAAAATTTCAATGCTTAATTGCCTCTCATATGTTTTACTGTCTTGGAACGTCCTAGCAGCAGCCTTTGAATGTCTAGCAGCCTATGCCATTCACACGTTGTCTTGAACAAAAATCTCTCCTTTTTTAATTTCTTTTTTTGTAAGTTCAGAGAGAGATGCCAAAACCCAGGGAGGTCCTCTTTTTTTTTTTTTTTTTCGTGTGTGTGTGTGTGTGTGTGCTACTGGTGATATGGTAAACAGGGGTTTAGGGAGAAAACATAAGTGCTGGAGAATTTTGGTTTTGTTTTTTATTTATACAACAAAGTCCGCGTTTAGCATTTTAACCCTCAATAAGATTATTAGTCTGCTAGAAGTTTTAGCAGCTATCTGCTTTTAGTTAAAAAAAGTATTAGAGGAGAAACTCTCCCAAGAAAATGCCTGTGAAATGTCAAAACGTACATTTGTGACACCTCGCCTCTCAATGTGTGTGGCAGCACCGTATCGCTTTCTGTGTCCGACGTATGCTGGGGAGCAAAGATGCACTTTTTGGAAAGCACCGGTAAAACCATACCATTTATAATACGATTTCCCCGAAGAAGCATGGGCTGCCCCAACAGCCCGGCACTGTCTGCTCCGAGGCCGTTTAGCCGATTGCTAATGAGAGCTGGGGTTCCGTGAAAGAGTTGAAAAGAGAGATCTCACTTTTACCAGCATGAATTCCAAACCTGAGCAGGAAAAAAAAAATATATATGTAGCAGGATGGGACTGGTTTGTTTGTCTAAAAGAAAGGCAGAACACACCAACCCAAACTGGAACTAAAAAAAAAAAGTCTTTGAAAGGTGATAATTACTGTTTTGGTAAATTGCTCTAACTCTTCCACGCGTGACTGTGCTGTTTAAAAATCTATCAACCAATTTACTTAGCTAGTTGATGACGGGGGGGGGGAAAAAAAAAAAAAAAAAAAGAGCCTTGCAAAAGGTAGCAGCCTGCTGATCGCAGATAAAGGCGGTTTATTGGCGGCCGGCCTGCCCTGCCTGCGCAGGCAGCGTGTGGGCAGCGCTGGCGTCTGGAGGTGCTGACCGTTATAATGTTCAGTGATGTGGAGACAGTGTCCTCTTAGCCAACCGCTAAAATGGAGGCATACGCAGCTGAATAGCCTTTTGGAGTGTTATGGCACTTCACGCGGAACACATGAATGACCGAGGGTGGTAAAAAAAGGCATACTTTCTTGCCGCCCCCCCCGCCGCCCCGTTCAGCCGTAGAGATAAGAAAGAGAGAGTTAACTGCACTGCCTTCTTCCAGCTAGAAAGTGTTCCTCTCTTTCCACTGCCGAGACTGCTCCGAAGGAGAAAGGCCTGAAATCCTTGCCTAAGAGGCCAAAGAAAATACAGGTTACTGGGTTTGTTTTAACCTGCGCGCATGGGAAGGCATTTTGGCTGTCTGTTCGGGAGCCGGCCGGCTCGTGTAAACAAGGTGCTGCATTTCAGAGCCTGATTTTTACCGCGGCCGAGTGGCGGGATGCCTTACGTTCAGCCACCTTTCCTCTCGCTCCTTTTTTTTTTTTTTTTCATTCGAGATTTAATGCCTCCTTAGAAAAGATAAGTTCATTTTTGCACACCTTGGGGTGGTGTGTTCATTTTCTGCCCAAGAAATGGATCTTCTCTCGGATTTTGTACATCTTGATTTATTCTTGGCTTATAGTTTGAAGTGGGTGCTCTTCTAAAAGGATTTATGCATAGGTTCACTATTTTTGTAGTTATGGTTTATATGATAAGCTTTTTATATTTAAAATCAATATGTAATCCTGTGGAGGAGCTTATCCTCTAAAACCCCATTTGTAAATCTATTTTAGCTTTGTTACACCGCGCAGCCACAGTATTCCATAGATTGATTAGGTTCAGCAGCAGAATCCTATCAAATGGCCTGCTCTGATGATGATGCAAACTCTTTCAGGATTGCTAGTTGACTGGAACTAAAGATAAGACCTGACTGCAATCCCCCAATGTGCTCTTTACAAAACTAGTGTTAATTTTCATCAAAGTGCCGGGCTTATTTATTATAGTGGCGAGGTTGAAGGTTTTACTACGAGAACTTTCGACCATTTCTATTAAAGCATTTCTATGGGAACCGGCCGCCTGTTTGCTCAAAGTAATTATCAGTTTAAGCAGTGCGGGGGGAAAAAAGACAATATGAAGTCAATGAAGATGAATAATTGAAAACATTTCTACTTTAACGTGAATTTAGCAAACTCTGTCATTTCAAACTGCCCGTCGCGAGCGGTGGCACGGGGGCTTTAGCTTTCAACACTTTTAGCTCATGTACAGCCTCAGAGCTTAATCCTATTTTTGTCCGGAGTGGAGCTTTTATACCAGTATTATTCTGAAATCTTCAAATTAATCACAGCCCATATTGTAGCTTCCCAGAGCTGCAGTCAGGCTGGGTAACTATATGTGACAGGTGTTATAGGTAATCCTGGCTTAAAAGGCACAACAGGTAGGAATCAAACTTGAACACAGTTGCTTTTTTAAACATGGGGATGCTTCCCGAAACCGCTGCCCGGCAGTATTTTGTTGGATAAAACAAAATTGCAAAGTAATCACGTATAAAATGTTATTTGAATACTTTGCGCGAGTTCCTCTTTTAACCAATTGCTACTTGACTGTATTTTGGGGGGGGGGGGGGGGGGGGAAGTCAGACTCCTTTTCTAGGAAACAAAGTAAAAATGCAAGGGAAAATTTTGGGCAGCAAGTTTTCCCGTNACTCCTTTTCTAGGAAACAAAGTAAAAATGCAAGGGAATATTTCGGGCAGCAAGTTTTCCCGTGGCTTATTTCAAACACTAATAATAAGCAAATGCAGAAACAAACCCCCCCCCCCCCCCCCCAGTTTTGTTCCCTGAAGTCCTAATACGACGTTATTTACCTCACCGGGCTACAAGATGGGGCAACGAAACCCGTAGCTCTTAGAAAGGGACTTAACGGAGGAAAAATAGTAGTGAAGGACTGAGCGAAACCTATATCGAAATGCTTTGACTGATGTTTGCTGTTTCGAAAGCTAAAATTGCTGCTGAAACTGGAGAAGTAGGGGGTGAGAGAGAGAAAAAAAAAAAAGGCTTTAAAAATAAGAGCTTTTCAACTAAGTGAAAACCGTCAAAATTGCAAAATAATTAAATGGAGTCCAGGTAGAGACGGGGTTTTTCAGGTCCCTTTTCATCTCGAGCTTCATGTGCCCAGATGTGCCGGGGGAGCCGGAGGCTCAGCACAACTATCAGCAGAAGCGGGGGGAAAGTTAACCTGAAAGTTGGGGGCCACGTCTGGGGGGAGCAAACACCCGTGAAATCCTCTGCCGTGTCTCTCTCCTCCTTTTCTGCCCGGCTCACCGCTGCTGCCCTTCGCAAGACGGGTTTGTCACGCTGAGATTGCATTGCGCGTGCGGGGGCTTTATTTAGGTGGGTAAAACCCTCCGGTTTTGGGAAGCTCTGACTTGCGGAGGTGGAGAGCGGTGCGTTTTAAACGGGTCGAACTGAAGGAGCCTTCCCCAACAGGAGCAAAAGGGCACGCAGCGGTGGAAATCGAGAGACCGCGGTGGAAATCGAGAGACCGCGTTGAAAATTAGCACCTAAAAGGCTGCTCCCTAAATTAAAGCAGCTTTGTCGCAGGAGAAATGGCTTAGGTTAGCAGTAATTTTGGCTGGTGGTGGCTTCGCTTCTAACCTGTGTACACCTGGAAAACTATTTCCTTAACAACGGCGGAGGGGAAGCGGCACACTTGAAAAAGGAAAAGAAAAAGGAAAAGAGAAAAACTCCTGGGAAGTTTCGGCAGCGCCCTGCCAGGCCGATGCTCCGGGAAGGGCTCTGGTGCCGCTGCACCGAATCCCTCCCCGCTTGCGAGCCGCCGCCGTGCGCGTTCGCCTCTCCCAAGCGTGTCTGCGCACACGTGTCGGCGTGGGTTTTCCCTGCGTGCATGCGGACCCGTAACTCGCTCGTGGGCCCGTGCGCCCAGGCAGCAGGCGAGGGCGCGATAAAAGCGGTTACGCGTTCCTGCCTTTCTGCCGCTCTTCCAACCTTTATTGCATGATGATGCATCTAATTTTTAATTTGTAAATACAAGGCTGAATTCCCTCTAGCACCGCTTGCTTTCATAAAGCTTCTGAGCAGTTTGCTGTCTTGAATAAATTTGGCTTTGGAGGGGGGTCAGGGGGATTTGAACCACCGCATTCTTGCGGGGTTTGTGAAGATTCACATGGTAACCGGTGGTGAGCATTGTTCGGGTTATCTGAATAAGCACCGGCCGTGTGAGTTTTAACATGATCGCCCAGGGCAATGGAGAGCGCGGGGAGAAAGCCAAAAGGACTGCACCCTTCGGGAAGCGCGGCCGAGGAGGAGGAGGAGGAGGAGGAGGAGGCGGAGGAGGAGGGCTCCGCCGGGCCGGTGGCGATGGCTTCTCCCGGCGGAGGTTTTTGGGGGTTTTTTTGGAGCCGGTGTCCTCTTTCCCTCCCGCTCCTCATTTGTCCTGCTATCTCCCTCATCATCTACTGCTCCTGCTTTTCATTGTTTACCTTCTTAATGAGGGAGGCGGGGAAGGCCGGGGCTTGACTGACAGGCGACAAGCCCTTACGGTCTGGCTTGGAGAGCCGGAGGCTGCGGGGCGGCCCCGGGGGGCTGCGGCGTGCGGGGCCGGGCCGGGCC
>WAAD01030224.1:2891-31066 GCA_013389945.1 Fregata magnificens | reverse complement strand
TCAGTTTTGAATAAAGATTATAGCTTGCCATCATATATGTGTCTGTTACTAAATAAGTTCAAAGAACTGAAAAATAATCAGAGACAGACAATTGTGTGACAAGAAAACCTGAGAATAACTGGTTCAGATCATAAAAGACATCTTTCAGTGCAGAAATGAATGGAAGCTTTCAACAACATAGTCTGATTTTTCTTTTTTTTTCTAATCCATGACAATTTAGAAAAACAAGGAATGAAGCTATGGTTATTTAAATCATTAAAGAATTACTTAAATTTTGAGTTTCTGGGTATTAAAACTGGGTGAGATCTGAGCTGGATAATCCAGCCTGTAGGTTGAAAGCTAGATTAAAAAAAAAATTCTTGCCTCGGACAGAAACTTCCCCCCCAAACCCTGGCTTATTTCTGGTTGTTTTTTTCATTATAGGAAAACGAACATTTGAAGAAATTTCAGGTGACATGGGAATTGCACAATAAGCATCTGTTTGAAAATCTTGTATTTTCTGAGCCACTCCTGCAGAATAGCTTGCCAACGTTGGTGTCACAGCTAAGGTAGAGTTTAACTTTTCTTTTATAATTTAAAGGAGAAATCAAAACCCATGTTGGTAACCACAGCCTCTACAAAAAAAAAATCTCTGCTGCTTCTACAGTTTAATAGGTAAAAATCCTTGTTGATTTGTCTTGAAAACAGTATTGTTGATTGAGCAGGCTGCTGTCATAACTTGCTTGTCAGAAGAATTACTACCATAAGCTGCTTACTTGTAGGTTACCTAGTGAAATGACAGCATTGTATGAAANGTTGACCTCTCAGTCTTGTTTCTGATGAAGAGACCTTTATGCTCTGTATACCTGTGTTTTAAAGGTATTGTCTTGGGTATTTCTCCAAGCTACAAGAGCAGTTTGATTAAGTCTGTCACAAGAGATGTTGCTCACAGTGAATAAAGAAATTTCTGATGAGTTCTCCTTTTGCTAGTAGATACTAGAAAGGAAAGTAAGAAAAGGCAAGAAAGCTTAATTGTCACCGGGCTCAGCAGGAAGTCTAAGATCCCTTAAAATAACTTGTCTAATTGGTTTACATGAAACTGGATTGGTACTGAAAGCCTTTTTTTTTTCCCTTCTCTCTTTTCTTTTCTTTTCTTTTCTTTCTCTCCTCTCTCTTCCCCTCTTCCTTTTCTTGCCTTTCCTCCAGGCAGGTAATTCTGTTGCTATGTTCAATAGCATGTTGTTCAATTACATATTTTCCCAGTGATGTGTGTTTGACTTCCCAGTACCACTGTCACTGACACTGTATCCCTCAGTGATCTCCATCCTTTCTGACAAGGCTTCTCTGCATCTCTTACTCCAGCAATCCTGGTTATATCAAGACTGTTTATATTGCCTTCATCTGCAGAGATGAGAATGGTCTTGGTGAAGCTTACGGTCATTTCTTGACAAAGCATTGGATTGTTTTCATCTACCTGTTGTTCTCAAGTGCTACTGCAATTAAAGTCTGAGCAACAGAAGGTGTTGCTCTGCAGAACTTCACTGTAGTGACAGTTACCTTCAAGACTTAAATACGATGAAGTCAGAATCTCTTCCTGCAGGAATTTCTTTTCCAATACATCTGTATTCATTAGATAGCTTTAAGGGTGTTTCACATTAACTGTGGTTTTTGCCTAGTTTGATTCACTTGAGCCTTTTTGAAAGGAGAGGTTCAGCACAAGCTTCCTGTTCCATGGTTCTAGCTTATATAGTGTATGTCTTCTTTTTCTTTGGTAAACAGAGATTACTTCTGTTTTCATGGGCTCCCAGGATTTTACTGCTGAGTTCTCTGCATCTTGAAATAAGAGAATTATGTAGCCGTTCCTGAGAAATATTTTCTGGAGGATAATCTGCCTTCTGCGGAAGGAGGATGGAGGTGGAAGAATGTTCTGTCAGAGAGGCCTCACATGGAGAAGCAGGGATCAGACTAGTCCCCTGATATTTGGTCAGTAGAGAATCATTTGCATGCAGTAGAGAAGGTGTTGCCAGAGTTTCTTTACAAAAAGAGCATTGGCCTCACTGTTTTCTCTTCCTGAAGAAGAAATGTGAAATGGCATTTTGGCATCTCAGCTTCACTTAGATTTTGGGGGCTCACCCTTTCTCTCATCCCTTATTTGAATCATTAAATCTTTTGTGTGTATCTGGCTTTTTCAAAATATATAGTTGGTGTGCTGTGATTAGTTCCAAGGATGCTTATCAGATGTCAGACTAGAAAAGATGTTCACTTAGGGAGGTTTAAACATTGCAGTCTTGTGGGGATCAAGGTTACTAGCTGATACGAGAACAGCTGTGTCAGTATTTCACAGGACTGGTCATTTACTCAGGGTAGACTACCAGGGTCTTAATATGTTGTATCTTGTTCTGCTACCTAGTCAACACCTCTGGTTTGTTTAGGAGGTACACTCAGGTGTACAATCTGCAGAACAGCTGTAAAAGCTGTCCATATGCTTATCAAGAGTTAATGAATCAGCAGGGCTTCTAGATCAGACACAAGCATTTCATAAGGCTGTATTTTCGTAATCAGTATTTAAAGAAATCCAGTTCTTTCATAGGTGAGTGACTAGTGCTTCCTGATGAAGGTGTCTATATTAAAGGTTTCTTAGATGTTAAATATCTATCTTGGGTTAAGATGCTTTTGACCACATGCAACCACTGTCACGCCTCCTACATTCAATGGACTGCTTTACTGGGGTTTGGTAAAGAAGTAACTAACTGATACCTGGGGCTTTTCTGTCGTCTTTGCTTTCCCTGTATGGGATGGGACAGTGTTCAGGGTATATGCACAGCTTCAGTTAAATGCTGTTGGCCAAAAAATTCTGGGCTCCTGCAAGATACACAGGCATACAGTAGGATCTATGTCAACAGGTATGCCTTGGAAGATTCAGTTACTGTAAAGAAAGCAAGCAATTCTTATTAAGTTTTATGTATGTGTGATGCTTTTTATTACCTTTGTTTTTTCTCCTGCCATCCAGGAATATATTCCACCTCTGTTTACAGGCCTGAAATATTACCTAGACTGTTGCTTTATACTTGCCTTGGAAGTAAAAGTATATTTACTACTGGCATGTTAACCTTTACTCAAGAGTCACAACAAAAATTGGAAGTGTAAATACCATTGCATTGCTAATATAAACTTTTAAAAATTATGTTCTGCATTTAACTTTAGAGCGTTTTTAAAAAAGATTTTGTGCACAACTAGTGTTTGAAAGAATAGTACTACTCAGCAGCAGTTATGAGAACAAATTCTTGACTTCCGTACGGTGGGGATCAGAATTTCACATAATTGCATAGTACCAGAAACACAGGCTTCAAGAAAAGTAGTAAATCATGATCTAGTAACAGAAATTGACAGTGTTTGTACTGATAGTGAGGAAGTGGTGTACCCTAAAGTCACCATACCCTGTTCAACTGCTTTTTGTACTCTACCAAGCATGGACTTCCCAAGTTTTTAATGTGCAGAATTGCTTATGCACCCTTCTAAAGTGGTAGTGTTGCGGGTTCTGGGCAAAAACAAAATATAAAACAAACTTGAATTTATTGGCAAAATCATGCTAACAGCTGTAACTTAATGCTTACTGAGTTGTCTGTTTGCTCAGGTCTTCATAATACTTAATTGCCACGTTAAAATTAAGGGCTCAGTTCTTTGCCAGGTGATAGGCAGGACTATGTAGTTCTTAGGTTGGGTTAGCATCCTGTTGCAATGGAAATCTGTAACAAACCTCCTTGAAATGCTGGAACAGGACTTAAATATCAGGTTTAGAGGTGCTTGAATTTTGTTTTTTGGTACTGGCTTTGACTCACCACACAACCTCTGTGCCTAATTAAATACAAACCAGCTTCCTCTTAATAACTGAGTAGGAGAAATGTTGAAAAGCTTCAGTTTGTTTGTCTCAATTTACAGGTCATTACAATTCAGTGTGCTTTAAACACACATTATTGAATAGAATTTTGTCTTTTTATTTATTTCTGAAGTCAGGATTTCGGGAGTTTGCTTATTTACTTAAGAATCATTGTGATGATGCGCTCTAATAGATTTTTTTTTAAAGGAATTTGCGGTACAAAAACGTAATAGTAGGAAGGAAGGTAAATCTGACTCCTGTTTCTGGGGCTCAGTGGAGACAGTCGTTGGTGAATGGCATAACCACATTTTGAACTTGATGCTGCTTGAGTGATAGTAGATAACTACATGCAACCAAATTATCTCACTTGCCTTATTCTACAGCACTTTTCCCAGATGGAACTCCAACTCGTCTAGTAATCTTTTTAGCATTGATCGTGAGAGTTCTGATGAACAAGCTTCTGGCTTTACTATATAGCTCTTCAGTAAATAGTCAACATGTATATTTAGACCATAGAATTTGGAATGATAAATATATCGAGCAACAAAATTTGAATAAATACGGCTCAGTAGGCTTGACATCTGGTTGCTCATGGGAAAGAGGCTCTAGAAATGTTGCACTTCCCACATTCTTGCTATTGTTAGTTACAGAACATTGGAACAAGCAGTTGTTGGATATTTTTTAAAAAATTACTAAAAATACTCAATTTTGGGATACAAGCAGCTATGTGGGCCTAGGTGTATCAATAACTGCGCTTTAACAACACTTCTTTGGCTGGCAGAACTTAAAAGCGTGATTTTTTCAGTGAAATGTCTCTTCTATAACAAGTCCTATTTGAACTTTTAGGCTTGGAACAACACACGATTCCTGTAGTGAAGATATGTATAGTACCTTGCTACAAAGGTATCATCAGCTGGAACAGGAAATGGGTCAAGTTGCTGAAGCATGGCTTGAATGCCAGAAAAGAATAGATGATTATGTTGATGAACAGGTAAGAATCATGTAAACAGCCTCAAGACTGATTATGTAGGGAACAGCCCATGCAAGGCTGTACCTCCAGTAAAGAGTTTCTTTGGTATTTTTATCCAGAGCTTTGAAGCAACAAAATGTAACTTTTCTTCATTGATGTCAGTCTTTCAGAATAGAAGACAAAACTAACATACCAGTACGTAATGGTGTTTGTACAGAAACATCTTAAAATTGTTAAAGCAGATTGTTGTGCCATTGTTTAGAGATGGTCTTTGAACATTTTTTAATGACTTTAGTCTGTAAATTACCCATAGCACAGTAATCTGAAACTTTCTTTTGTAGATGTCACTAGGGAAAGGAAAAACAAACAAACAAACAAACAAAATGCAAACCCACCCCACAAGACCCCCTAAGCTTCCGAAATAATAATTGTGTTAAATGAAATTCAGAGGAAGAGANTCACTAGGGAAAGGAAAAACAAACAAACAAACAAAATGCAAACCCACCCCACAAGACCCCCTAAGCTTCCGAAATAATAATTGTGTTAAATGAAATTCAGAGGAAGAGATTGCTTATAAAAGCTATTGCATATTGCACAGTGTGATGACCTTTGTACAACTGTAAGTCAGAACTTCAGAGCCTCACTACATACATATTTGAGACCTCTGAAGTTATCTTTCTTTAATTAAGTATATATTGACAGATGATTCTTCTGAGTTTGTGCTGTGTTTCAGAAAATAATCACGTTGTGCTGACTCCTACCTTGTAAAGAGCTTAATTTTTTTGAAAAATAGCTGTTTATTTTGCAAGTGGTTGTTTATACTCTCCCAAAATTGCTCATGTGATTTTTGTCTCATGTTCAAAGAACTTGAATTTTTTTAAAACACCTCAGGATAAGGCTTTGAATACTGTTTAGTTCAATCTTAAGTGTACTAGAAGAAAGAATATGTCTTGAAATAATTGAAGATACAGAATTTTATAGAACTTTTCTTGTATTTTTAAGTTTTATGAGCATTAGGAATATGGAGATCCAATTTGAGATTTAGTAATGCTATGTTACTCCTATAAATAACAAACATATTTTAAAGTCTTATAGTGCACTGTAAGTGTCCTTCAGAAGTTGTTCCCTGTGATGAAGATTTAAGTGAACTTTTACCATGAATTCCAGTACCTTCAAGATGGAGACAGGACATAAATAATTTTATTTTTAGAGATTGTTCTATATTTGGGATCTGCATCTGTGAAGTATCAGTTACGAAATTTTCTCTTGGTCTGGCCGCTTTTGTGCACCTAAATATTTGATGGCAACTCAGTAAAATTTCATCATCATGCATTTTGTGCTACTAGAAGTCATTTTCTCCATGGTGTCAGGGTGTTGTGGCTGTCTGATACTGCCTCTCCAGTAGGAAAGGAAGCCCAGTTCACTTCTCATCATTCACTTATTTTTCCAAAAGATGGAATTTCTGTAGAGTCACATTCATATCAGGCTCTGACTGGTTGATCTGCACCACTTCAAAATCAACTCTTAACTGATTTTTCTGTATTTTTCTATGTCAAGTGATCATGCAACTGCCACAAGTACTGTCTTATAGCACTTTTTTAATCTGCTCAGTGAAGCCTGTATCCTGATGCAAACAGAAACCCTTCTCCCATTTGGGGAAACTTAGTATGATGACTTCTTATTTCCTAATGACAAAAAAAACCTGCAGGGGGCTGTGTAGGGGAAACAATTCTAAAACTTAAACCATCAAATTTTAAAGGAGATATTGATATGTATGTTGGTATTTATATGTAGAAAAAACATTTTCACAATTGCACCTTAAATCCCGTATTGGTGATAACCTGTGGTTATACTCTCTTGGTCAAAAATACATCATTCAGTATGACCATCTTACGTGAATTTGCAATGGTGGTGTTGTCAACAAGGTAGAAATCAGAAAGCCTGGCTACTATGGAAACTGTGGATCTTAACAGTGAATGCATGTTCATTATTTGCTGCCTCTTGGCTTAACAAAATTGTGAGGTTTTCTTGCTAGTGTATCAAACATTAGAACACACAGACCACCACAGAGGAGACCTTAAGAATGGTCCTTATTTATCTACAGCAGAACTATGCCCAAAATTTTAGGCAGGTCATCAGCAGAGATAATTAATGGACCCTCCACTACGGTATGTTATGTTACTTGTTCTTGGGGGAAAAAAGTGAAGAGCCTTTGCAAGCAATAGAAATACTACTTTTTCAAAGACTGTGAAAGATAGCTGTGTCATGCACAGATATGTAACTTCTAAACTGCTATACCATGTGTGTATGCTGTAACAAAATTTAGAATAAGGATTTGTTCATATCAGCACCTGTATTCATCACATGTTAAAATCTGAGGAAGATGTTTAGGGTATCTGGAATATAGGAGAGTTTAAATGTATGCAGCCTATACCTCCAGATCCTGGGGGGAGGGGGGGGTTGCCAAATTTAGACTACATTTAACTCAGGAGGTCCTAAATATATCTGGATCATTCCCATAAGTAATGGCTAGATAGTCATGTTGACTTTGTGTGAAAGTGTGTGTGGGTTTTTTGGGTTTTTTTGGGTTTTTTTTGTGGGTGGTTTTTTTGATGGTTTTTTGTTTGTTTGTTTTTTCACTGCTGGCTCCCACACAAGAAAGGAATGCAGGAATGCCTTTGTCCAGGTCCACAAGAGCCCAAGGAGAGCTTCTTGCTTGTCTCTCCATATTCGTGCGTGATATTTTTTTTTTTTACAGTCCTGGTCAACTTAATAGAAAAAATAGTGTTGTACAACACTTAATTGTTTTTTGTCTTTATGGTGGCTGTGTGTAAATAATTGAAACACTCACTATTTTTGGGTGCTGAGACTTTGTGATAAGAGGAATTATTTTTATTATTTCTAGTGAAACAGGCTAGGAAAATAGATTAGATTCACAGGTGGAATTTGGGATGCTCAAATGTACTATTCACATTTGTTTAAAATTGGAAGCAACAAGCATCCTGTGATGTATGTATGAACATCAGAGTTCTCACAGGTGATATAGTGGTATGTGTCAGTTCTGACCAAACTGCTGGTTTTGTTTCATCATTAAATCTATTTCAGAATGGAAAAATACTTGTTCACCTGCCTGTCTCACTTTACCATGTCTTCTCTGATGGATCTCAAATGCTTTTTAGCCTCAGCTAAACAGGGAGGAAAGAAGAGGGTGGTAGTGGACCTCTCTTCTCCATTGGGCAGCAGGGGTAGCATATCCATTGCAGATGTGCAAGTGTGAAGTGTAAATTTTTCCCTCTGATGGCATCTGAATTTATCTCCCACTCCTCAGCAGAATTCTTGGGCATGAATCAGGTGGTTTGTATTGCAGCTGCTTTGCTCTGCTGACATAAATATTCATTGGGGAAAAGAAAGAGGGGAGAGAATTGATTTCCTATTATTTATGGAATTAATAACTTAAGATATTTGCAGACATGGGGTGTTCGAAAGGCTGCAAAGTTGGAATTAGGAAAACTTTAGCTTCAGCCCCTGTTCCCATTAATATTCAAGAGTACCAAGACTTAAACCATGCTGTTTTCTGTGACAGTTTCTTGGCAGGTGTGAGTAGGCAGCTCCCAGTTAATGCACTGGCTGTTTTAAACTTCATTCTTTGGCATTAAAGTCTTCTCTTATAGTATATAGCAAATCTAGGTGCCTGTTTTTGACGGTGAGGATTCAGCTAGGTGGCAGGACACCTAAACCAGTGAGTATTGCTGTGTTTAAATATAGCTCAAGGGTGCTCAGAAGCTGGTGGTACAGCCAGGATGAAACCCCTGATGGTTTTGGCCACAGACTCTGCAGTACCTTTTAGTGTGTCTAAGAAATGGTACCAATGGTTCAAGAATATTTCATACATGCAATTTTTGGAAAAAAAAAAAACCAAAAAAACAAAAAAAAAAACCAAACAAAAAACCACACATGCACATAAGAAACTCATTTTTTGGTGTTAATGTAACCTCACTGGAGCAAGAGAAATAAAAATACACAGTAGTAATTAGAGTTACGTGCTGCTGATTTTGCCTAATGAATTTCTGAAACAACTTTACCACTCAATACTTTTTCAAATCCCCAGCTTAGAATTTCATTTTCCGAAGTTAAATAATAATAATAGCAATAGTACACTTAGCTTAATAGTAAGACTTCAAACTTTTGATCAGGTATGAATTTCTAGAGGCATCCTTTTGAAGAAAAAAGAAAAGATTGCTAGTGGTATAACCTACTGGACTTTGGCTCACTAAGATATCTTTATGAAGCAATTTTTTATATTCTATAAGGTGGTAGATTCTTTTATTACTATTATTAATTGGGTAAATGAAAAGAACTGTAAAAGATAACCTAGTGTCTTGATTTCAGCTGGGATAGAGTTAATTTTCTTCCTAGTAGCTGGTGTAGTGCTGTGTTTTGGATTTTGGATGAGAATAATGTTGATAACACACTGCTGGTTTAGCTGTTGCTGAGCAGTGTTTACACTAAGTCAAGGACTTTTCAGCTTCTCATACTGCGCTGCCAGCAAGGAGGGTGGAGGTGCACAAGAAGCTGGGAGGGGCCAGGACACCTGACCCAAACTGGCCAAAGGGATATTTCATACCATATGATGTCATGCTGAACAAAAAAAAATGGGGGGACTTGGCTGGGGGGCGCACAGCCACTGCTTGGGAACTGGCTGGGCATCGGTCAGCGGGTGGTGAGCAATTGCATTGTGCATCACTTGTTTTGTATATTCTTTTATCATTATTATTATTTTCCCTTCCTTTTCTGTCCTATTAAATTGTTTTTATCTCAACCCACAAGTTTTACCTTTTTTTTCTGATGCTCTCCCCCATCCCACTGAGGGGGAGTGAGCAAATGGCTGTGTGGTGTTTAGTTGCCTGCCGGGTTAAACCATGACACCTACATAGTTGTTTTTCCTCACTGATGAACTAGTGCTCTTAAAATGTTGTAAGGTACAACAGGAGAAGCTTTGTTCTTGCGTTTTGCTGTGTTAAAGTTCATGGAAGCTTTTACGTTCTGTCAGAGTGAATTTATTTACTAAATCAGAAAAATATAATTTGTGTACAAAAAGCTATGGGGGCTCTATGTGCATTTATGGTGATGTGATTCAGGGATGAGTAATTAAAATATTTTTCCAGCCTTAGATAAATCATGGGCATGAAATACATTGAGGAATAAAAGTGGTAAATAGTGTTAGTCTAGGTCACTACTTAATTTTGTTTACTCTTCTAATTTTTTTGACTCTTTGGGTGGTTAGTTCCACATGTGGTACATCAGAGCTTGCACTTGAGCCTGTGTTGAGGCCTTGCCAAAAGTCCTGTATCTCTAGATTTTAATGGATTTTAGTGGGTCTGAGATATTGAGGATTTAATGCCAATCACATTTTATTGAAAATGCTATGAAAATATTTAATGAAAAGACATGTTAAGATAAGGAATAACAGTGGAAAAATCAGACTAAAATAGTGTAAATTAATATAAAATCTTATGTTTAAGTGACTCAAGTCAAACGATTAGCAAATAAAATACGCTTCACATTGACTAAGTATGTAAGTACTTTCAAAATAGTATAGACAAGCTAGGCTTAATGAAACTGATAGATCACAGCGTAGGATTTCTATGATTGAATCAATGAGTTTTCCTTAAATTCTGTTTTAGATGGCAATGAAAACAAAACAGCGCATGCTAAAGGAAGACTGGGAATTTTTTAAACAGAGGCGTTTTATTGAAGAGCAGGTAGGATTTTTTTTATACCATACTAAGTTATACTAATGCTTCATGTATATTTGTAAGATGTAAACATATGAGTGTAGTATACTGTACTAGTTCTATATGATCTAATTCTGCAACTATGCCAGGCATGAAATTTGGTCAGCTAAAATACAGAAAAGCAAGATCCAAGAAGAGTACGTAATAGTATATAATCTCAGTTACTACAAGGTAAAAACATAAGTACCATAGTCTTAAGATTGAATACCAGGTGTTAAAATTCTTTATACAATAAAAGGGGAATTTTTGATGCCTTAGAGTGGGATCCAAAACAGCCAATACATTGAACATGGAGCTGCCTTGATGTATGTGATAGGGAATATTGTGTTCCAGAGTTTAACAAATTCCCTTGTGCGTGCAGAGCTGAGGAAGCTGAACCATGGTAGCAGGGCAGATGATTGTATCTGTTATGAATCTGGAGATGGCTCCTACATCTGTTTTGTGGGGAAAAGGCTGAGCAGAACTATCTGCCTTTTGTAAGCTGTAGCCAGAGAGGGGCCAGTAGAAGTTCCTACCTTATTATAAAACTGTCTGTTGTTTAAAACACAATACTCTGTTCTGTAGCCTACAACTGTTCAAGTATGTATCACGCTTTCCATAAAAGTCCGGTGTGACCTGGCTAGAGTCAAGACTGGATGGGGAACCTCTCTGTTTCTGTATCACTGTGCAGAAAGAAATGCTAGTCATGAGCCAGAGAAAGAGAGAGTAGGACAGTACATTTTAATAAACTTAAGCTTAAATTGGCAATGTCTCAAAGCAGTCATCAGTAAGTACTTTTTCCTATAAGCAACATAAGCCTGTGTTAACCATGTCTTTAGAACATCTGGTATACAGGGCTCCTCAGAGGACTTGAGGAAGAATCCTCTTTTTCCTTGATCCTAATTGGGCTTAAGTGAGCTGTAAGCCCATGACTGCTTAGGTAAGGTTCAGGTCTGGGCATCTATGGAAGTGGAAGCTTAGGTACATCCTTGTTTAACCTAAGGTTTGTAGGTATCTAATGAAATAGGTGCTTTCAGGATTAGGCCTCTGCCAGGTGGAGGTTATTTAGATTGTATTTTTTCACTAGTGCAGTCAAGTCCTGTTTTGGGCAGCTACTTTGTTCCTTGAATCTGTCCCATTGTGGCTACAGAATTAGTCCTAATTCTTTTTTGCCAGCTAAGGGTGAGTTTGCATTCTTTCTCCATTTGTCAGCAGCGTCCTTTTGTGCATACCATGAAACAAGACAAGAACTGCTCAAGTTCAGAGTGCGTCAGCAGAAATGCCAAGCAAGATGCACATACAAATGAGTCAAGGAGATGGACTTGGCCACTCTGCTGTTTCACAGTAGAAGCATACTTTCTTTGAAGAGTTTCAGTGCCAAATGTTTGTTGTTTGTAACTTTGAACTTCTTCGTTTTTTCACTCATGATCAAAACACCACCTTCATGAAATTATTCTGAATTATTCTGCTTTTAAAATATTTTGCCCAAAGAACCCTTTTTGGTTATGTAATTTGTTAATCATGTTGTGCCATTGAATTGTTAATGGAAAGACTTGCACTACTAAAACACTGCCTTTATAATTTACTTTAGCTTAATAACAAGAAAGCGCTAGCTGGGGAGAACAACTTCACAGACACAATGAGACACATGCTGTCATCACGTTTGAGCATGCCTGACTGTCCCAACTGTAATTATAGAAGAAGGTGAGCTGACATTTTTAATATGAAATCATAATAAATCACTAATTTCTTATTTGAGGAAAAAGGGAATACATTATTGGAGCAAAGAGTGTGGTTACTTTAAATGAATGCTACTTAAACAAGGACATAAAAATCCGTAATCTTAATTCTTGAACAGATGTACTTGTGATGACTGCAGCCTTTCACACATTTTAACATGTGGCATCATGGATTCTCCTATAACGGATGATATCCACATTAACCAGTTACCATTACAAATTGATTCTGCTCCGGATTACCTATCTGAGATCCGCCCGCCCAGTATGTCTTCAGCAAGCTCAGGATCAGGTTCCAGCTCGCCTATTACAATTCAGCAACATCCCAGACTGATCCTCGCAGATAATGGTTCTGCACCAACTTTGTAAGTTATTTTTTCTGTTTTAAAATTTTGTACTTGAACTTAAGCAGGCAAGTTGCATTGGCTGACTATCATTGTGATGCTAGTTTTGCCTCAGAAAATTATTTAATAATGGTACTGTATTCAGCAGACCACCACTCCAGTGCTATATGTTGTGCAAACATAAATTAACAAAAAAATCCTGTAAAGTTCTTAAAAATTTCTGAAGGCGTTGACTTAACAGTATTGCTAGAAATGTGTGTGGTATGTACTTTGCAGCTTTGAGATTACAAGGACATCAGATACTGATCTACTGTAGAGCATCATTTTAGAATGTCACATTTTCTTAGCTTGAGCAAGGAAACTGGTGATCTTTTCCTTGAGGGATGGTCATTTCGTATGAATCAGTTTTGTTCCAAAAAAGCCTTTATGAGGAGGCTTTTAGGATTGTTGAAGTTGTGTTAACTCGAGTCTTGCATCAAACATTATTGTCCCTATCAGAAGTATCTGCCACCCTCTTTCTTTTATTCAGATTACAATGACTGTCAGATTTGAGGTGTTAGTCTAATGGTAGGCTTCTGCCTACCGTAATCCTGAAGGGCTAAAACTGCTTGGTAGGCTGGCTTCTGTACGTGGTTAGGGTACAGCTAACCAGCACTCTCCTCTGTCATTTGATATTCTAAAGGAATATTTAAAAAACCCCCAATTTCAGTACTGGTGGGAACACTAACGAAATACCTGTTGTCAGTACAGTCAGGGGAATTGGCATTAGCATTCTGTGTTAATATGGTGTGATGAATGAGGACAATGCAGATGTATGGGATGTTTCTGATGACTATCACTTCATTAAGTTCAATTTCTGTTAAACGTTTACCTTTGCATCTACTACCATCAATGGTTTAATCTTCCATAACAGGACTTTAGTTCCTGAACCCATTTGGGGAGCACTTGAAAACAGATTATGTGGCGGTATGTTTAGCTACATATTCTTAGATGTGTGGTTTGCAATTTCTGTAAACTCTCATTAGTTTTAGTGCTGAAATGTCCAAAATTGTTCAATTTGTCTCTTCAGAAGCTAGTTCAGTTGAATCCAAGTATTATTTACTGTCAGAAGCCTATTTTTAGGGGAATACCACTGCTCCTTGGGGAAAGGCCATTTTATGTCTCATAATATTTGCTGTATTTTACTTCCTTGTTGCACATTTGAAATATGCATAATGGTGCCATCATGTAATGACATTTTGGCGCAGTATCTCGTGGAATGCAAAAAGATAAAGTGCACAGTTTAAGAGCTCTTTTAAGAGCTCTGGATTGCTGTGGAAACATGAACTAACCAATCTTTGCAACACTTCCCTGGAGTGGGTAATTAAACATTCATGCTCTTTTACTAGCTGTCTGTACAGAAAAAACTTCCATTAAGTATTTTAGAGCAGATTCTGAAAAGTATGTAGGTGTGGGGTTGTCTAGGAACTAATTGCTATTGAGAAATTTGAGTTACTGTGGTGTGTTCAATGTTCCCTACTTACTGTTACTGGTTTGATATTTAATGTATGGAAAAAGTTGAATTTGATATTGTACGTTTTTCCACTTCACACTTTCTGTGAAGGAAATCATTGGCATAAGGCTTTTTTTCATCAAATTAAAGGTGATCCATATCCTGTCACTACTAATTTCATAGATTCTTGATCAGAAAACAGTGGTGGAAAAATATTTTACACAGAAATAGCGGAGAACCTTGTTTTAGATCCAGTCTGTCATTCAGGCAAGCAACTACTATATTCAGTAGGATTACGGCAAGTTTCTCAAAATTTTCAAGCAATTTTACTTGCTTGAAAAAATAAGTTTAGTTAAATAACTTGGAAGACAATCCTTTGACTCCTAACTGCAACATTTATACAAGTGATGCCCTCAACTTTTGGTGTTCTACTTGCTTTCTCAAAACTGAGGTTACCGAGCACTGTGATTTATCTAAGCCTGTTTTCCCCTCAGTGGTAGTGATGATGAAGATGTTGCACCATTATCAGCAAAATTTGCTGATATATACCCACTGAATAATTACGACGATGCAGAGGTGGTAGCCAACATGAATGGAATTCACAGTGAGCTAAATGGCGGAGGTGAAAACATGGCATTGAAAGATGAGGTACAGCATTTACAGTGTCATATCTTTTTCTGGCAGTTGGATGTGCTCGCTGGAGAAAGGCCTGTCCTTCACCCCTGTGTTAATGAGTTGATGTTGTCCAGTCTCCTCAGGTGAGCAGTACTAGCAGCAGTTCCTCAGAAGCAGATGATGAAGAAGCGGATGGGGAGAGTAGTGGTGAACCACCAGGGACTCAAAAGGAGGAAATCTCTCTAGGAAAAAGGGCATTAAGGAAAGATGAAGCAAAAATGGATAGTCCACCACCTTCTTACCCCAGTCAGCAGGTACAGTAATCGAATAGAAACCCTTTTAGTAAATTAACTTTTGAAATGTGGCTGCTTGAATGAGAGTACATTTACATCTTCAATTAAATAATTTAACTTTTAATGTATTAAGTTATCAGTAGCCAGGTATGATACCTAAAATGTTTTTCAGCTAATTGTATATTGTCATGGCTAATATCTTCCTATAGTCAAAACCTGAAATATGTTAGTTATATTGAAGGTGGCTTCAGTAAAAGTGGAAAAAAGTTTATTCCTGCCTGTATGAATGAGAAACAGAAACTAAGAAGCATTTCTGCTTGAAAGTTTGAGCTTGGTCTTTGTTAAATGTCAATGTTAAGTTATGCGAAATTAATTCGGGGGAGGAGGGGGAAATGGTGCAAGTACTTAGTTAACACGCACTTCTTAGTATTACATCTGAGGACTAACTTTCGCTGTTGAAACCCTGTGTAGTTAAATCCATTGCATGACTTATGGCATCGGTCTTGGGGTAGTTGATGATTTTTTTTTTTTTAGTAGTTTAAGATTATTAAGCTCTTTATTGTAAGGTCACCAAACCATCCAGAGAGTGAAGCCTAGGGTATCTGCTCAGCAGGTAGCGGTGTTTGGTTTAACAGCTGAGCACCAAAGCAAAGCATCCAATGGACTTGTCTTTGTGACTGTGTGGCTTTTAATCTGAGTTACCCTGCAGCTACAACACAGGCTCGCTGCTTTGAGACAGAACCTACTAGTCGCTTTTATTGCTTATTGTACAAAAGTATCCACATCAGAGGGGGCACCTTTGAGAGCTTAGATGACAGTCAGGTGGGAACTCCCATTAGATGTTCCCCTGTGGTTAGGATGTTTGTAAGGCTGGAAGTATTTTCTCATGTCTTAGAGTATTAAGCTACTTTTTCTTTCAGCAAGTATGTTGAGATTTTTTTCTGTGTATGGTTGACCAGTGGCATAATACTTATATGGGATGAGACCTCTGTCAAACTAGTTTGAAACTGGTGAACAAATTCAGCATTTGTTGTGGAAAATCAAATGAGATTATCTAAATCTACTTGCCTTAGGGAAGCAAACTAAAATGCAGGATAAAAAGGCAGATTTAACCTTTCTCTTCTTCGTTTTCTTTGAGGAAGGAGAATTTTCTCAGAATTATTCTGAGGAACTCTTAATGACTTTTTCTTTTTAGCCTGATTTTCTAATCGGAGCTGAGTATCTACCTTGTAACGCTGCATGCAAGTGATTGATTCCACTGGTACATGTCATGTGCATTTGAGATTTTTTGGCATTATCTGTTGGAGTTGCTCACTTACTCAGTATTTGTATTCCTCTTTGGATTCCTTTTCATGCTCAGTACCCAAAGGTTGGTTAGAATTGGATTTTGAATCTCACCATACTGTTTGGTATCTTTTTTTCCATTTTCATTTGTTAGTAGATTATTATTTGCTTCTTAAATACTACTTTTTTTAATGAGTGTTATTTTTTTCCTCTTTATGCACCTAATTAATTCAATCATTGTATTTGGTTTATGAAATCTTTGGTTGTTAAAATACATCTTGTGTCAAAGGCTGTAATGCTTTTAAGTGATAATGAAGACTTATTTGTTTCTGAGAGGAAGGCATATTGAAGAAGAATACCACCTGTCAATTCTTTTCTAGAGAGCTAAGTTAGCTAATGTTGCTTTTTGGAAAAATGTGTACTGCCACATTGCTGGGAAGAATAGCAGTTGGGTAGTGTTCCTCGTATTGCTTCTGGTAAAATTATCTTCCAGTGAAATGTCAGGTGACAGTGGCAGGAAAAAGTACTGAGCTGAGAGAGGGAAATGGATCTGCTCTTTCCTGAGCTGTTTTTCTTCCAAAGTCGTGAATCCTTTTGAGACAACAGAGCCTAATGATACCTTGAGATCAGTAAAAGATTCTAATAAGGCACGGATTTCTCATGATTGATGCAATTATGAAATGTTTTGTGAGAAATGTCTGCTTCACACAATCAGAGAATACTTGAGTTTGGAAGGGACATCTGCAGATAGTCAAGTCAAGCCCTCCCGCTCAAAGCAAGGTCATCTAGAGAAAGTCGCTCAGCACTATGTCCGATTGGTTTTTGAGTATCACCAAGGATGGAGGCTCCAGAACTGCTATGGGTAACATGTTCCAGTGTTCAGCCACTCTCACAAATAAACGCTTTAAGCTTGAGTGGAATTTCTGTATTTCAGTCTGTGCCCATTTCCTCTTGCCCTTTCATGGGACACCAGTGAGAGGAGTCTGGCTCTGCCTTCTTTACTCTCCTCTTCCCCGCCCAGTCAGGGAACACACACTGTTAAGATCCCCCTGAGTCTTCTCTCTTGAGGCTGAACAGTCCCAGCTCTTTCAGCCTCTTCTTGTATGACAGATGCTCCAAGGCCTAAATCATCTTCGTGGTCCTTCACTGGACTGACTGCAGTATGTCCATGTCTCTCTTGTACTGGGGAGCCCAGAACTGGACCCAACACTCCAGATGTGTCTCCCTGGTGCTCAGCAGAGTGGAAAGATCACCTCCCTTGACATGCTGGCAGTGCTCTGCATAATGCAGCTCAGGACTACTTTAAACTTTATCAGCTAATCAACCCTTATTATTCCTACTTTCTACACATGATTTTTTTCCATATGCTTGGAAAATAATCATCCAATTTAATTTTTTTTTTATAGTGGGGTAATTAATTGCCTAGTAATGATCAAATGCTGTCAAGGTTCCTATTCCTGTCAGTTCTTGATTATTTGTATCAGTATCTCTCTTGTTGTCAGTGATAGTAGACATTAACTATCTGTATAGTATGAACTGCTGTCAACTTTTAGGTCATTCTTTTCTTAACTAAGTGCTTTTACTTCAATACAAGGTTTTTCCATTGGTATTAGATGAAAGAGTTCTGTGGATGCTCTGAAAATATTAATTGATATATGCAAAATAAATAATATTAATGATTACTAAGAAACAAAGATGAGCGAAATAGCCGATTTTATTGTCTGTCGAGTAGATTGAAAAAAATTTTTTTTTTTTTATTTTCTTACAGGCTGACCAAGGTCCAAATGCTTGTGAATGTCATGTTTGCAAACAAGAAGCCTCAGGTCTAACAGCCTCTGCCCTTGCAACTGGACGCTTGCCTGCTGGCCACCAGTTTATGAATCCTGAAAAACCTGCACATCCTGCACTTCATCTTTATCCTCACATCCATGGACATATACCATTGCATACAATTCCTCATCTGCCTCGTCCACTTATCCATCCCACCTTGTATACAGCCTCTCCCTTTACACACAATAAGGTAAGCCTGATGAAGGAGTTGGATGCGTCCTGGTCCCAGGAAAAATACACTACACCTGTATAAACCAGCATTAGTGAGTGTCAGTGAAGCCATGAAAGCTGCTTTAAATTGTGGTCTGTTTATAGGGGTCCTTTTGGAGGGAATAGTGAGGGGTAGGGAATAGGACAGATTCAGAACTGGTGGAAGGTTCATACAGCAGGGCTAAGGGTAGCTTTTGTCAGGAAGACTGATAATTTCCTTACTGTAGAGTCAGTAAGAATGTGGAGTCAAATGAGTCTTCAATGGTAGAAACAGTAATGGGGCTTCAGTCAGTGTGATAGCACTAATTAAATCTTCATTTCCTATATATTGAAGGTCAAAATTTAATATTCCATTTTGGCAATAATATCCTGAGGTTTCTAGTTCAAAATATTAGTGATGTAATTTTTTTTTGAGGCAAAGCCTTTGTCATTAGGTACATATTTGTGTCATCTCCCTTTCATGTGGTCCTGTGATCCTGTGGTTGCAAGGAGAGTAGATTAGTTCACTAAGATGACTATTACTCTTACTGTCCTTCTTAACATCCACTTTGTTTTTTCTTGTCTTATCGGTGTCCCTTCCTTATCTTTGTTGCAGTGCACCAGTTCCTTCACTGCAGTGTGCCAGCCTGACATTTCTCAACAGCCCACTGCCGTTCTTCTGAAACCCCTAATTGTTGTATCCCACCTTCTGCCATCCTTCCAGAGCTCTTTTTACATCCCTTGTAGCAGGCTATTCAAGCTCCCATCCATCTAGTCAAGCTCCCTTGCCTGATATCTGCTGTCTTTCCTTTCAGAAGACCTTTGTATAGTGGAACATCTGCAGCGCACTCTCAAGGCTGCACCAGAAGCCCCATGCAGAGTAGCAGGCTGCTAGCACTGAGTGGTTTTGTAGTGCAGGCCAGATCTATTAGCTCTGGCACAGCACCTGAACCAGCTGGGCTCCATGTATTTATGTTATGCTGGAGCTAGAAAGACATATGTGGAAGCTGAAGCTTTAGGGAGCTTTCACCTTTGAAGAGCCAGCTGAATTCAGTAGAGTTGGTAGTGAACGAGCTAATAAGCCCTGCTGGATCAGGCTTGGTTCATCATGGATAGGCTCTTCTGCCCTGTGAAGTGTTTCTTTGTACCCCTGTATATGAGTTTTCTTTTATGCAGGATATTCCAGCCCCTCCCACCTTCACCATTAGTCAGATAGTGAAAATCCCCCTGTATAGAAAAAGGAGACTGGGTATAGAAGTAGTTTGCTTGGCCATGAGTGTTTAGACTTTCATGTCTAAAATGTCATTGGACTCAGCTGATATTTTTAATATCTATATCTGCTTCTGCGTAGCTTTTCATTGCATCAAATCTAGTGCAAAAATAGAACAAGTTCACTTTTCCTTGGCTTTTTTTTAAAGGTGACAGTAATTGATCATAATGCTTGCATTGTACAAGGTCTCTGGGAGAAAGTTACATTTTAGAATGTGAATAAACAATTTCAGCTAGAAGAAATGGAGTGAGCCGGAACAACTTGCCTCTACAAAACAAGAAAAAGTCTGTGTTCCCTTTTTTCCCCAGTTGCTTCTTAAAATAAAAAGGTGTATTCCTTGCCTGTTAAGTTTTAAGTTAGGAACCTGTTAATACTTGGAGGTGAAAAAAGCAGGAGAATATAATCAACTTTAAAATTACGTTTTCAAATAATAAGTGTTTTATTTCTTTTTCTACTGCGCTTATTTTCAATCCTGAAGTGTTTGTAATCCCTTTATCACAATTGTCTTATGTGGTAACGATTACCATCTCACAGAGGATTGGTTTTGGCAGCTTGGGCTTTGAAAGGTAATAATTCCTAACAAGTTCTGTGTTCATACAAATACTGTTTTTAATTAAAAATGAGGGCCTACCAGTATATATTAACCCAAATATTTTTGGAGAATGCTTTTTTGTATTCATCAGCTGAATCTAAAAGCAATGTTTGTGATTATAAAATATATACATACAATCTGTGTAATATATTATCTGCATTAAAAATCAACAAACCAGTCTTTTTATCATTCTGGGAAATATTGTTTGTTATGCTTTTTATAATGCCTTTCACAATTGAAACACTATGATTTGAATATTGCTGTTGGAGTTGACTGTGTAAGCAAACAGAATATTAATGAGGAAAATACTCTTTATTTTTGTAGGCATTGCCGCCAGCTCCAGTTCAGAATCATACAAACAAGCATCAAGTATTCAATGCATCTCTCCAAGATCATATTTATCCAAGCTGTTTTGGGAGCACTCCAGATTGGAATAGCTCTAAATTTATAAGTCTTTGGGGATCAGAGATGATGAATGACAAGAACTGGAATCCTGCTACATTTTTGCCTGATACAATTCCTGGTGAGGGTTTGTTACTACTTCACACTGACTAGTTAAAAGCCTTATGTTTTGAAAAGGAGTGTGGCACTTTTTTCCAGGAATGGTAGGTTTCATCATCGTGGTTTTACAAGACAGGATTCTGGCAGAGATTTGCTGCCATTTCTAATCCAGTGGGGCTGAAAATTGAAAAATAAATTCTTATGTACTGGGGAGAGGATGCTGTCGCGGAAGGAGTGAGAGTGCACTTCACTCGTAAGAGAGAAGCAAAATATGTTTTATTGATATAAAGTAGTGAGTTAACAAGGTTCTACAGTAAATGTAAATGCGACGGTGATTTAACAAGATTCGATGGCAAGGTACACTTGGTTATTTACTGCATAGAGGACAGGGCCAGACAAAACTGTCAGGGAGACCCTCCTGTTGAGTCATGAGGTTCAGAAAGGATCCCCTTGCTTTCTAAACTCCTTCTCAGAGAGGAGTCTAGGGGTGGCTAGATCCAATCCTAGTCCCAGACCTGGTCAACGGTTTATGTCTAAAGGATTATATATGCGCAATCAATCCTTTATATCGCTTAGCTAAGATTTCAAAGTTCAGCACGCTATCAGACACTTACCGAGCATCTGTTATGGCAAGGAATCTCTCCACCTCGAGGAGTAACCTTGAGAGGCGTCCCTACTCAAGGCGGGGATCCTGGTGTGCAGCCCACTGCTGTGCAGGAGAGCTCCAAGGGCTCTCGGGCTGTTCCCTATTTATGGGTGGGTAAGATGATTGACTCATAGTCATATTTGCATACCGACCCCAGATCCCAGCCTCTTCGCTGTGGTTAGGTGGGCATGCTGCACAAGAGCCCTTTACTATTGTGTTATGTGTCTCCCGAATCCACTTTGAAATGATGCAGTCAGACATGTCTATTACCACTGCCATTGAGGGTTATCGCTGGAGCAGGGTTACGGGAGATAAGGGTCAGGTTCGGGGCGGGACCAGGGGGACCACACTGTCACAGATGCTAAAGGCAAAAGAACAGCACACTGTTTTTCACCTACAGTCATTGTGGAGGTATTTTTGCCTTCAGAAGTTTAGGATTGCAAAGAAATGGGAGTTAAGGGGCAACTTCAACTTTTGGTCTTCTGCCACACGGGCCTGCTCTTTTTCTGCAAGGTCGTAAGAGCACTGGTAACATGGTGCTACATCCCGCTTCTTATAATGCGCAGATATAGCTGCATTGTCATTCAAAAAGACAGAAGCATAAATTGAGCAAAAGATTAATTAAAGCCAGGAAGCCTTTGGATATACTAATGGTTAAAGTGAAAGAGAATAGAAGAAACATAACAGCATACATAGTTATCTATCTTCCCATTCACATCATAGCAAATACTAAAATGCCTTTTTTTATTTTATTTGAGTTTTATGAAGAAGGAAACTTGGTTTTGTGTGTTGGCTTTTTTCAGACTGATCTGCTGCTAACTTGTATCAAGCTACTACAGTGGTATTTAAAAGGAAAGGCATTAAAAACCTCCAGAAAACTTCCATAGTAGCATAGCTCATCCATTTACAAATGTAGTTATGGGTAGCTGTTCCAACAGATGGTTAGTGGCAAGCTTGCATGAAGGTCTGTCACAAAGGTGTTACAGTAGTTAGCTGGAATTACCAATAAGTAAAGCTAAGATTTATGACGTTATATTGATAGAAGGATATGTTGTTCCTGCTTATAATTGTTGCGTGGCTAACCTGGACTTCAGATATTAAAGCTTCTATACTTAGCATGTAAAATGGTGTCCAATTTTAATTTTTAAATTTTAAGTGGATGAAGGTATCTGTAGCATCTTTGCCACTTGTTAACACACATTTAGTAGTGTTCTTAAAATTGCAACTTAAAGTTTGAGACTTCTTAAGCACTTTTTGTTACAGCTATATTATATTGGGGGGGGAGGGAGGGGGAGAGGAGGATCACTTCACTAATCCTACCAAGCCAACACTAACAATATATCCTTGCTTGTCTGCATCTAAATTATTGAATGTTTAGTTCTAAATGCCATGAAGACAATTCTGTAACTCTGTGATTCTTTATTATGTGTGTTTCAATTGAAGGGAGCGATATATTAGCACCAGCACTCTCAGAAATAAGACCCGAAGCACTTCCTACTACATCTAGCAATGAAGCAACAGCAGTTACTGACAGCAAAGAGAAAAAAAATGCTGCAAAGAAGAAATGTCTGTACAATTTCCAGGATGCCTTTATGGAAGCTAATAAAGTTGTCATGGCAACCTCTTCTGCCACTTCTTCTGTCTCCTGCACAGCTACTACAGTGCAGTCAAGCAGCAACCAATTCAAAGTATCATCCAAGAGACCTTCATCGATAGGTAAGGATTTGTAATTCACATACAGCTTAGTAACTGACTCAAGTACATTTAGCTAACCATAAAGACTTATATGTTTATTTTAGCAATATTATGTATCTTGATGAGTTTCGTTAATCACGGTTCTTACTACTCTTGAGTTGTAGTCTCTGTACTCCTGGATTAAAGAACTTTGTAAAAGACCTTGATGTTAGAGTTTGGGACTGAATAGAAAGGTGTTGAAATACTACCCCATTTTTTCAGAAGCTGAGAATATCCACTTTGCATGAGCACTTTGCATCATTGTTTGGGAGACTTATTCATTATTTTTAATTGTAAGTTGGTTCTTTTTTCCCCAATTTAGGTGAAGTGTTCCACAATATTAATAAAGAGGACCACAGACATTCTGCACCAGTTGCACCACGAAATAGTCCTACCAGTCTAGCATCCCTTCCTTCACTGTCTCCTGCTGCACTGTCTCCAGCCTCTACACCACATCTTCCAAATCTTGCTGCTCCTTCCTTCCCCAAAACTGCTGCAACAGCCCCTGGATTTGTGGATCCTCATTCAGGTCTTTGTCCTACTACAGTTGCACCTCCTACTTCAACCACAGACAGCTCTGTAAGTGCCCCACCAAGTATCTGCAGGTAAGTTTGCTATT
Organism: Fregata magnificens; assembly: GCA_013389945.1. Taxonomy (NCBI): domain Eukaryota; kingdom Metazoa; phylum Chordata; class Aves; order Suliformes; family Fregatidae; genus Fregata; species Fregata magnificens. Next base: position 7,321 of record WAAD01030224.1, on the reverse strand, counting down.
GTTATTGTTGTCGTTTTTTTTTTTTTTTTTTACAGGAGAATGGGAATTAAAATACAGATGCCTTTTCTCTTTTGCCAATGGCTGTAACGTGAAAGAAGAGCTGTCTGTGTGTTCAGAAAATGAGACTGAGGGTTCTGACACTTAGTGCATAACTTGGTGTGAGACTTTACAGATATGATTTCCATTGCAGAATCTAGTTACTGAGTTTAGAGGCTTGAAAACAAATGTTTGCTCACTCTTAGAAATGTGGCCTGGGGTAAATAAGTCAAGCTGTATTCTTTCTGTCATTGTCAGTCGTGATTGCTGCTGCTGACACACAAACCTGTTGTATAATGTATCTGTTTTCTGTGATTTTGGCATTACATGGCAAGCAGGAATGAAAAGCTGTGAAAACTTAAGGAGTCTGTAGACAGATTTAGGTCCAACTATAAAAAGGTCATACATGGTCTTGAAACCTGCCACATAGTAACGCATTTTCCTGACTGCACTTAAGACTTCTTAGGTGTCAGTCCCACCATTTATACAGTGGTTGTAGCGTGGAAGGATGTTCTGATTTCCGAAGGTTTTCAAAAGTCTTGGAGGTTGGGAGGAGTTTGGTGGAGCTGTCTTCTGATAGTGTTATGTATTGTGGCAGACTGACAATGGTGCCAACTCTTTGATATGTCTGAAGAGTGCAGGCATAACAGAAAAGCAGTTGAGTCATTGCTCTAAGTACTCTGTGACCTGTGGGGCTGTGGTCGTGGTTGCTATGAATGTAGTCTCCTGGCTACCAGGGTAGTTTTCAGAAGATGGTGTGAGATTTAGGCAGAGTTAGGTAACTGCATACCTGAGGTGCTTTTAAAAATGCCCTTATTTCTGTTATCAACTGGTTTTATTGATGATATCACAAAATAAGTAACTGTTCTTTCGTGCTTGAGAAACTATTGCAATTTTGTAAAGAAAGTTTCTTACCTAGTGCAGGGAAATAATTTAATACAGGCTATTTAATGCAATAGAAATCCAACTTCTATCATCATCTCCAGGTGCTAACATGATAAAGTAATTTTAGTTCGTAAGGAATGAACTGGGAGAGAACCCAGAAACAATTACTGCAGTCTGTATGAATCAGTGATGTGCTATAATGTGAAAAACTGCTTTATGCTCTAGTCTTTCGATCTAGCGACTGAGTGGCAGAACTAATGAAGCCTTGATTTCTATGAAATTATCTGTTATCCCTAGCACATGCTATCCCACCGTGCTGCTGGGTGCTGTAATGCTAATTCTCAACAGGCAAGAAACAGTGGTGCAAGGCTGCTCAAACTGACTAGTCAGAATGTTTGCACTGACTCGCAGTATCTCCTGTTACGTGCAACAGTTTTGCATGCCTTTTCCCTAACTAGGATACTGAAGTTGAACAATTTTTCTTTCTGTCCTGGTCACTAATTCTTGAAAAACTTACGGGGGGGGCAGGGGAGAGTGAGGTTAGAAAGAAGATTCATATATATTTTGCAGATAAGACAAGGTTATGGCCTGTTTTCACCTTTCTAATATAAGAACAAAGAAATACTAGTGCTAGATGAGTGGATTTTTTTAAAATACTTTTTACATTTGAAGCAAGATCACATCAGTTTTAGAAGAACTGGGCAGTAGATATGTTGGGCACACAGTTACGCAGAGCTCTGGAGGGAATAAACTGCTATGTGTACCTGCTTATTGAAGAGGCATGCTAGTATTTCCCCTTGAAAATAAAGGTGCAAACAGAGTAATCGGAACATTTTGTTCTTAGCTGACCTTGAATTTTTTATTTAAGTCAAGCATTTGAAAATCTGTCTAAAACCGGGGGGTTTTAGAAATAAGCTCAGTACTTTGCAACTGCACAGCTCTCTTCAGACCACAAGTGATGAGATGGGCAGCAGTTTCAAAACCATTCCATTTCAGAAAGCTAAAATCACTACTTCTGAAACTATTTTACCTGTTTAAAGCCAGGAAGAGCTGTTCCAAAACTCATTCTCTAGGCTGCTTGTTCAGTGAGTCACTAAATGAGTTTCTCGTAAGTCACTTTCCCATGTATCATCTTATCTTGCTGTTTGATTTTGAGCATCTCTATTTGAAAGCTACTGGATGAAGGCTTTAGGATTTGATGCATCACTGGTGGCTGATATCCCAGTTTGAGAGTCATTGTTCTGGTAGATGTACATATAACTGTATATGGTTTTTTCAAATACCTAGAGTTTTTATAAGCTTTTTCTTAATTTAACATAGTGATCCTGATTGTGAGGGCCATCGCTGTGAGAACAGTAACACATATGATCATCAACAGTATGATGGAGAGGAGAGCCAAGATGAAGACAGCTGTTCAGAGCATAGCTCCAGTACCTCAACATCAACAAATCAGAAGGAAGGAAAATACTGTGACTGCTGTTACTGTGAGTTCTTCGGCCATGGAGGAGTAAGTTGTTGGATTTTAAATTTTTTTTATTTGCTTTTTTGTCACTTACTTATCATTGATTGCATGTGACTTATCAGACTGCAACTAAGGGGGTGGCATTGGAGCTCGCTCAAGGGAAGTAGTAAAAGGAGCATGGTTAGAAAGTAATTTTCCTCTTTGAAATGAAGAATTGAAGCACACCTTTCTAGTTGAAAGCAATTCAAGAGCAATAAAAATGACTAAAAGATTTAGGAAGCAACTGACTTGGATAATAGATACACTGTTTGACTGAAACTGCAAACAGAGGCATTGAGCCATTTTAAATAACTTTCCAAAATTTATGCACTCATCTGTAGTAGTGTAACTATAAATAATGTGATGAGTTTGGGTAAAAGTACACTTAATATAGGATATTTTTAAAAATGTTTGTGGCAATTTATGAGCCATTCTCCCATCTATAAAAATAGCAATCCAAGTATTTGCTTTAACTTGTTTTTAAAAAAAAAAAAAAAAAGAAAAAAAAGGAAAAAAACCCCTTTTCTTACCTAGAACTTAGGCAGTGTAAGTTTAAATTATACTTTTATCAAAGGAAAACCCAAACTGCATTTTCCCTGTTTTCAATATTACAAACAATTTTCTTTACTGGCGCATTTTGATAGGCACTGACTTGTATTTGTATTTAAAGGGTGTTTTGAAGAAATTATGAAGTTCTAAAGCATGCAGGTTATACAAAATCTTTTCCCTTACGTTCTTTATTTTGATACTTAACACTTTGTTGAAGCATCCTTAAGTTAACTTCATACCAGTAACATGTCTAGTGAATTCTTGTAATCATATCTTTTCATTTGCACAAATGAAATGCTAAAAGCTTTTTTAAATTTTAAATTTTATTAAATTTTTTCTTAACTTAAAAATAATTGATTTTCTTAACTTTAAAACTAAATTTTTTCTTAACTTAAAATTTCATTTTCTTGCTGGTCTCCCTTGTAAATCTGTGTATAGTCTATTTTAATAATCTGCTAACTAGTAGAATTTGAGTCTGGCATTTTTTTTCCCATTTGAAGTAAAAGCTCAGTTTATTGGCCATGTATTTGATCAGATGCAGTTTCATCTTAGGGCTTGAAGTGAATTAAAAGCCCCTGCCCTGTGGCTGAAAGGGGCAGGGAGGAGATCCCGTTTCTTGTTGCATGTTCCCACCACGTCCATGATTGCTCTGTCTTTGATAGTCATCTGATTGCACAGTAAGTTATTCATTTTGCTGAAGTGGCAGAACGCTACAGGATTTTTAAGTTAATAGACTTTATTTTGCTGGTTTAATGAGTTGAACTGGTGTAGCTCCAAACAGATGGGCACCAGATCTGGTGCAGGAGGGGAGAGGGTAAGGCAGCAGGAGGGGACGAGGAATGAGGAGTTGAGAGGCAGGAGCAGTGGATGGGAATACAGATATGAAACATGATGCAAGGATTCAACTTGCAGCAGTGTTAACACGTTAATGATGTGACTCTGCTGGAGGTATGCTGGTATGCTTCAGTGCAGTGTAATCAGGCCTTCACAGTTACAGCCCAGAGGCCCATGTAGTCCAAACTCTGAAACGGACTTCATAGAAAATGGAAACAGCAGCAAATGTCTGCTCCTTTCAAATTTTCAAATGTGGTGTACCTATCACAAGAGAAAATGGAAATCTCCTTTCTTGCTTTTAAAGCATTTCTGCATTCCTCCGCAAGATCAGTCATTCTTTCAGTTGGAAAATACAGTTCACAAGCTAGCACCAAGTCTGACAGGTCTGTTTGCCTCTTAATTACACCTTTAGGTACACATACAAACAATAAGGAGTTTGATATTCAGGTTTAGACCTTCCAAGTTATTTGAAGGTCTCTAAAATTTCAAACTCTCAAAAGTATTAGGTCAATGAAATATTTACATTTAGTCACTAAACCTTTGTCTTGTGTCCTTCAGCCTCCAGCTGCACCAACCAGTAGAAATTATGCAGAGATGCGAGAAAAGCTTCGTTTACGTCTAACAA
>WAAD01030220.1:1221-58466 GCA_013389945.1 Fregata magnificens | reverse complement strand
GATAACACTTTCTTTACTGCAAATTCAACTGTAGGGTTCCCTTGCCTTTTGTACAGAGGAAAGAGGTTTGCTAGTGAAGTGAGCATTGGGGATTTATGAGATATTTTTTTGTTGTTGTTGATCTTGTATACACGATGAAATTTGGGTATGTGTTTGTTTATTTATACACTACCAACCTGAAACAAAAACTGTTGTGACCTAACACTGTCTGTCAGAGAGTCAAGACTCGTATTCTTCCAACAAACCTAGCAGTTATTTGGATTAAAGGACAAATTTTGAGTAATTTGTATGCAAATAATGCAGATAAATACTAACTTCATTATTGATCAGCAAAAAGACAAACTGTGTATTTAGCAAGAAAATAGCATTCAGACCCTTCTAAATAATTATAATCCTTTTTCCCTTTTTTCTAACGCAAAAATTGTCCATTATGTAATGTGACCAGCAGTGTGGAGAAGTGGGGTTGCGTTAATGATGCCCTTCTCCTTGTTCTTGTCTACTGTGTTTGATCCTGTAGTCAGCTACAAAATAATGTATGGAGTGACAAGGATGGTGTCTTGATTGTATCCAGCTGTCTGGAACAAGTCAAGGGCAAAGAGGCCTTCCATGTAGCAGTAGATCCATCCAAGCACCCACTAAAGAATATCAGAAATATTAAAACATAAGCCTCTTTTAAGCCTGTTCTTATCAAAGGAAGCAGGTTGGTTAGATCCAAAGCCAGCTGTGAAAGTAGTTAGGTTGTAGCCATATCTACTGAAGTTAACATCAAAAGTTCCATTTTAATCATGCTTGGTTTTAGTTAGTGCTAAAATCTTTTTGAATAGTTGGTTGTATTTCTCTACAACAAGGAAGTTAGTATTGCTTTAGTGGCCTTTTGCTCCGGGGGCATGGCTTCCCTGAGCAAGCTTGGGCTTTTCCGTACTTCTTCGAGGCAGCTTCCTTTTCCAAGAATTGGGACCTAGAAGAATTGAAGTGGTCTTTGCACCACTGTAACTCTATCCTCCCAAAGCAGATGTGTTGCATCCACACACTTGTGTTTGCTTGCTCCACAGGCCTGGTTAGCAGTGTGTCACATCTTTTTCTCTTCAGGTTTGGCGTGAGTTCCCTGACAGGTTGGTTGGATATCCAGGCCGCCTGCATCTTTGGGACCATGAGATGAACAAATGGAAATATGAATCAGAATGGACCAATGAAGTCTCAATGGTGCTCACTGGGGCAGCGTTTTATCACAAGGTAGTATACAACTTGTAGTATACTAATGTACAACATGAACCTTTTTTAAAGAGCTGTGTGTTTTTGTCATTGTTCTGTGAGCGTTTTGTGGTGCCATGATTATGTTTTCTACAGCAATCAGAGAACCAATTGCAAACTTTCTCTAAGCCTCTTTCAGTTGCTGTGAAAACAACTGATTTGTCTCTGCCTGTAAAATAAAACTGTTACCTCCATGAACTTACAGAAGAACTCTTGCCAGTTCGCATGACCTGTAACTACATAGCAAATTATGCAGTGAATGTAGCTTTGTAGCTAGCAGTTTGAGAAAAGAAAACTGATTGTAAAGAAATTTGTGTGCTGGTCAGGAAAGGAGTAATTAGGCAGTTAAGCACCCAAAAATTATTTTCTATCTGCTAAAGTAGTCCTTGGCTGAAGGCAGTATCACAGTTTGCCCATAATCCATCCTTAGCTGCCTGCTGTTCAGTGACTGAAGTATTTAAAGTCTTATAGTTACTGCATCTGTATTTAAAATTATCTTTTCTCTCTCTCCCTCTGTCCTGCAGTATTTCAACTATCTTTACACCTACAAAATGCCTGGAGACATCAAGAATTGGGTGGATGCTCATATGAATTGTGAAGATATTGCCATGAATTTTCTAGTGGCAAATGTCACTGGCAAATCAGTCATTAAGGTGGGACTTTTCTGCAGTTTAGCTTTACAAAGTTTAGAAACATGATGTACAGACTCATATAAATTTATCTAGTAGGTTTCAATATATTACTTAATCTTCCTTTTTCTCTCATTTACCCCTGGTATGGTGTCTTGTTTTCCTTCCATGGTAGAAAAGCCCTTTTAGTAAAACTTTTATCCTAAGTGGGAACAGAGAATTGTTTTTTACCAGTTGTTTCTGGTGGTTATTTTAGCCGTCTAGATGAGGTATGAAAAAGGTAATTTAAATGATAGCTATATATGTGTGTGTGTGTGTACATATACACACCCACATACATATATTTTAACTATTTGAGATCACTAGAGGAAAGAAATTGCCAACTGTCCACAGCTCACTCTGTCATGGCCTGGCAACAGCTGATTTATAGGAATGTTAATTGCAAGAATGTTAATTGCAAGATCAGCTTTAAATGAACTTTTTATCCCTGAATTAATTTCCTGACATGTTTCGACACGTTTTCAGGTCTGGACATTCACTCTGTACATTCATTTCAAAGTGTGTCAACTTGGAATGAGATTTAGAGGCCACCAGGCATTACTTCAATTAGGAGGGTCCATTTTCCCATCTGTCCATCATCATTTACTGGGACCGGTGGCTGCATTTCCTAGAAGAGTCTTTAGAAGATAAAGTGTGTGTTTTTGCTGAAAAAGTTTTTGAGCTGTATGAGGGCACAGCAGAGTAATTTGGCACCTCTGTGCGATTTGGAGAGTCTTGCAGAGTTTGCCAGTCAGCTATTAACTGGAGTGAGCAAAAGAGCGTCTGTTGGATTAACGTTACGGTGAAGTATGGGAAGCTATATTTCATCGCTGTTATGGCTGCAAGAACAAATGGTGTTTATACAGGGACCTTNTGTGCAAGGAGATTAATGTCTCTTCTGTTGATATTTGATGATATCTGGCATGCCTTTCTGCAGGTGACCCCACGAAAGAAGTTCAAATGTCCAGAATGCACGGCAATTGATGGGTTATCACTGGACCAGACACACATGGTGGAAAGGTGAGTGACCACCCTTTATTCCTCTGATTACCTTGTTCTGATCCCTAGAATCTTATCCTGTGTCTCATTAAATTAGGATCAAAAATGCTCACTGATTGTATTTCTGTAAATTACTAATTTTGAAAGAATGTCACATGGATTTGATCAGCTAAGTCATTCCTACAATGGATGATGTGACACTGAAAATTGGACTACTACAAGACAGGACTTTAGAAGGACACAATTTTTAGCAGGTTTGCTGTAAAGCGTATAGGACACAAGAAATTCAGGTTTTTGGCAGTACTTTCAGTAATACCCCATTTCTGTTTTACTGTGGAGCTTCAACTGTGATGAGTATGAGATTTATTTTTTTTAAAGCAGACGGTTGCTAGCTTACCAAAGAGTAACAAGGATATAAATTATTAATAATGTTATTTGAATTGATGTTTTTACATTGTCTTTCCTTCAAAGATTGTGAAGCACATTGCTTCCACTAACGAAGGGCATTTGCCTGCACAATTGCATGTCACATTTTTTAACAATGGCAGCATTATTATATTTTTGTGAGAATTTAATTTTGAAATGAAGTATGTATTTGGAAAGGCAGTGAATGTTTAGAGTGAAATACTGAAAGCTGGGAAGTATAAGAGTTGCATTCCCTGCTTTACAGTAAAATTGCTTCCCAACCTTGACCAAGACAATAAACTTCCCTTTGCCTTGGCTTCTGAATGTGTAAAATAAGGGAAAGTTTTTACTTTTACAAAGCTGTTTAACAGCCATGTTTGAAAAGGGCTCTCTGGCAGTAAATGTACATCCTAGTTATTAGGTGGAATTAACCTGAGATCTAGGACTGACAAAGGCATTTCACCTTGTGCTTCTTGGGCTGTTGCATCTCTCCTGCAAACTTTGGGGGAAAATAATTTGCAGCCATAGAATTGATGGGGTAGGTAAGCAGGGGTAGCCGTAGTGCTGGAAGAGACCACCAGAAGAGGTGACAAAATCTGACCTGCATTTAAAATAGGCCATTTCAGATTTGGACTGAGACACGTAACATGGTTATCTTACCAGTTACCATGGTTATCATCGTAACAGTGAGCTTTTTTTATGTCCTTCTCTGCAGTACTCAGCAAATTTAAAGTGCTGTATCTGTTTACTGGCCTATAGCAATGTAAATGATATTTCGGTATTTTAATATATGCAGTGAACTAATGCAAAACTGGTTAGTAGGTTGGGGCTTATTTACAAGAAGAGTACATACACATGTCTATCTGATGTGTAAACACACATTACACAACACAAACACACACATGTATAGTTTGGCTGATTGATTATTAACCAAGTGTCATGCCAGGCATTGAAGAGCATAACCGCCAAGGTTAGTGACGAAAGTGTTTAGACTGGATGTATAATAAGGCTGGATTAAAAAAAGGAGTATGCAAGTCAGAAGTAAAACATACCCCATGAAGAAGGTAAAAATTACTCTGCAGAAGGCTTCTTAAGGAAGGGGCTGGAAGCTTTGTAGATCTTAAGTGTTAGCTGAAGGGGAAGCACAAGAGGTTGTCTTGTGTCTAGCAATTCTGCACTGGCTTATAGGATGGACTACCTGAAGCTGGCTGAGCTTTCCTGTGATCATACTAGTAGCATTACAACAGCACAGAGGAATTTTGGTCATGAACTAGGTTCTCATTAAGGTAAACTCTATAAAACCAGAAGATGAAAAAGTGCTTTTTGCTCCAAAGTGCATTATGATGCAGGGTAAAGGTCATGTTTCCATGTCTATAGCAATTCTTGTATCCTCAGAGTAAAGTATCATTGACAGTTTATTGAGAACATGTTTAAACTGTTGCTTTGCTACTCTGTAGTTTCCAACAGTGGAGATAACTGGGTTGTGGGAAATGTTAGGTTGACTGCAAATCCACATACTTTTATTTGCCCAGCCAGAGGAGTACATGCTGGTATAGAGTCTGGGTGCAGGAGAAAATCTGGGGCGATATACAGTTTGGGTGTATTCAGGCTTCATTTTGAAGATCATTAATATACTGAAACTGCATGCTACACCTAATACCTTCTTGCCCTGTGGTGGTGTTATTTACCTTCAATTTGAGGTAGTTATTTGAAAATCTGAAATGGTTTCTTTTTTTGAGTTTTCTAAACTAGCTGTTCACTTTAAGTGGATAATAAGTGATAGCAACTCCTAGAGCAAATTTTCCTAACTTAGCAGTGAGTAAGGCTCTTATGGCTTTTTTATATATATATATATATATATAAATAAAAATACACACACACACACACATGCATTCTAGCTATTTTCAGGGTCAGGAGAGAAGCTGAATGGAAAAAGTTCATGCATCGGGGAATCCTTGTCATATTATAAAAGAACAACTTTGTACAGATAACTTTACAGTATTGGGTACTGAGAACAATACCTGGGGTATCAGGCAAAGAGCCATTATCAGCTTAACTTGCAGCTGTGCAAGTGAAGTGCCTGACTCCTTGTTTTTTTAGTATTCAGAAATAGCGAGCAGGTAGTCCAAGCTAATTACTTGCACAGATATCCAGGGATCAACCTACTGTTTGTGAAACAAACAGTTTATCAGGGTTGTCATAGGCATGCACAACATTTAGTGTTAGGTTTCTGGTTCAGAAATAGCAGAGAGATGCCCAGCCACTGCCTGATGATAGTTTTGTGAGTGTAAAAGGTTTGAGAAGTCAGTTGTGGAGAACTGTCCAGGAGAGACATGTAACTAACCAGTTCTGTTGGGCCTTTTGACACTCTCCGCAGAGATAAAGGAAAGATGGTACAGTTGAACTCTGTCTCTTATTAAGAGATTTTTTTCACCAATACTGAAGGATATTTACAGCGAATTATGGCAAAGCCAACGCTGCTATTCTTCCTGCTGTGTAATTTCTCTGAGATAAATAAAAGACTTCAGTCCCCAGGGTTATTGAGCTCCATCATTAATATACATTATCTAAAGAAAACTTTGAACTAAGAATCCCCTTCTTGCCCTAGGTTAGCCTTCACATCAGGTCACAGAAGAAGGTGTAGGAAGATCTCATAATCCCTGTATTTACAGCTGCTGTTTAACTAGCAACAAGTTTTCTGCCTTTAGGATCTTTGTATCTGGCTCTCAAAATTGGAGAACTCTGTAAAATGCAGCCTAGAGGGCAACTGCCTGTACAGTAAATACAACAAAGGGCTGAGCTGCTTCTGCAGCAACATTAACAGCAGTGTCTTATTTAGGACGTGTAAGTATTTGTTAGACTCCAAATAGGAAGCCATTCACTTAAGAGGCAAACTGACCAGGTAACAGTTGGCCAAAGGCTGCAGGTGCAGAGTTAATCTGCAAACAAATATTTGGGTTATAAGGGAGAGGAAACTGATTAAGAGAGACCTTAACAGACACGAAGTTCACCCCGTCTGCCAGGGGCAACAGGGCTCTCAATTTCTGAGTTCACACAATCTTAATTCCTTGTTGAGCACAACTGCATGTTGTCAGCAGAGCAAGGGAAAAAAAAGAATAATTCTTGGAAGCAAACATGCCTCTGTTAGTATGAGTTTGCAAAACTGTCGACACAGCCAAGAAAAACACCTTCCCTCCATATTAAGATGACACGTTACATTCTTTTGGCTATCTAGCTTTCAATGTTTAATGTTCTAGATATCCTTTCTGGTTTATATTGTCCAAAAGTGGCAACGGCTTTGGAATTCAAGTGATTTAGTTCAGTGCAGGAGATGAAATTTTTGGAAAGAGGCGACTTTCCTTCAAACACATTTTGTGGCTTGTGTATGACATTTCTTTCATCTAAAAAAGCCTGTTTCTGATCTTGGAATTTGATATTTCTTGAGGACTAACTTTACTGATTCAGCCAGAGTGATTAGAACATACTGATTTTTCCATTTTTCATTTTTTCATTTCTCTAACAATGAAGTGGTTTCTTGGTGGTTAAAAATACTGTACTGGTATGCTTGAATGGTCTTGCCAGCAGAATAAGTTTGGCTGTAGGATTCCGTCTTGATATTTTCTCATAAGACCTCATCTTTGATTTGGGAGTATAACCTCTGGAGGGAAGAGGTCAATTTTGTCTCCGCTATCCGTTTAGCTTTGTCTTTTGCTCTGAGGGTGCCGCTTAGTTCCGGTTGTGACAATGGCTGATGCGATGACTACCAGGCAGCAGGCTGAGATAACTAATTAATTTCACACCGGCCACCAAGCAGCTGTTACATTACAATGTCTTTCAGTCATTACTGGCAGAGGCAGGATTTGAACCAGTAGACTAGAAGTATTCTTGTATTCCAGAAGCCAGTGAGAGCCAGCAGCTGTGCAAACTTCTCACATGCACATCTCCCAGTGCCTCTACCTCCTCACCTGTGAAGTTTGTGCTTTTCCTGCCACGAGACTTCTCCAATACACACAACTTGGATTACAGTTAGCCACGTTTCTCAGAAGTAACAGATGATTTGGAAGTCTGGCCTTATCTGAAAATCAGATGTCTTTAAAGTATCTCATGTTGGGCATCTCGTGGAGGCAACAGAAACTGCTTAGTGTTCCTGGAGAAAACACTCAGTTCCTGTTCTCCATGTTACTGTAACCTTTCTGTGCCCAGGGCCCAAAGCTCACCCTCCCAATGGTTCACCTTGTTATTGCAGCCATGGAACAGCTACTCGGGTCTCTTTGCTTCAGTCCTGACTGATGCCTCCTTTGCTGTTTCAGATCTGTGCTACCCTGGAGCACATTGTGCTTGTGCCAGGTCTAGAGCTTGCTTCTGACTGCACACGGTTTCCTCTTACACTCTGAATTCCTTTTCATTTGTTTCGTAGGCCAAAGATTTGAATCTGGAGGTAGGAAGAAGTATGAGGGGATGAGAAGGTAGCAGAAAGTGAGATATCTGCATTTACCTGTATAAATATTTTATTCAAGTATCACCTGGATGAAGTAGTTTTCTGACACTTTTCTCAGGCCAGAAAATGGCCTGAAATATGACCATTATAGCTTGAAACAGCTGTGTAGAGATGTAGCACTTTAACAACCTGGGCTTTGTGTTTTCCAGTCATTTACTCCAGTTAAGGAGGGAGCCATGGGATGGCTCAGAGGCTGAGGAATTAATTTTGAAAACCAGTCTTGCTGTCCCATCTACTTCAAAAGAGTGTTTGGGGCAGTGTTGAGCAGTCGCCATCACAAAACTGTCACACTCAGTTGGTGTGATTGACCGGGTCTGTTGAGGAAAATTATCCTGGAGCCATAGTGACCCCCTAATGCTTCGAAGGGGTCGGGAGAGGGTGCAGTGGTTGGAGAGCGAGACCTGCTTTGGGACTGCCTGCAGCATGTCAGCCTCTGTTTCTGAGTGAAAGTACTCATTTCTTTTTTTGTTTTCCCTTTTGAATGGCAAAAGAAACGTGACCTGTTTTCTTGTAGCTGTCTCTGTTACGTTATGCATTCGGGACTGTTGTCACGATTCTTGGTGTCTGAAGTTCTTAAAAGCTGTTTTGTAAAGTACGCAGCTAATGTTAGCTGAGCACTGGCTGAGGTGAGATGAGCCAAGTTTTCCCTGCCTTGCTTCCACAGGTACTGTGCCTTTCAGTGAAAGAGTTAAAGAAGCAATGTAAGGTTAAACATCTGTTTGCTTGTTTTCTGAAGCACATGGCTCTTCCTTTCCACAGCATTGCTGACACCTGAGATTATTGAAACTGAAAGTCATCAATGGTCCGATCTTTTTTGTGCTAATGTGATGCCTTACTGCTCAATATCTCTTTATTTAGACAAGGAAAATAAACTAGTTGGTTTCATTTTATAGGGTTTTTTTCACTTTGCTTTTAAGTTACAGTACAATCAGTGCTGACTATACACTGAGGCATGGTTTTTTTTGTGGGAAAAGATAGAGCTTCTGAAGAAGCCTGAAAAAACCCAGACTTTTTTTTTTAACTTCATTTTCACAAAGGCTTGGTTTTTGCAAAACTTTCGTTATGAGCCAAATTGACCCAACAGTGGCCCTTTAAGAGACATGTTGGCAGTTAATCTGTTCTGGTTTACAGCATGTACATTGCTTTAAGAATGACTGGAATTCTAGGGGGAGGGAGAAGGGAAGCTTTGACCTCCATGTGCACATGTGCTGCTGCCAGCATCCCCTTGGTCTCGTCTCTGTGATTAAATGGATAAATCAAAGAACACCAGCTTCTTTTCAGTTCTCTCTGCAGTGAGGTTCTCTCTCTATTTACTGGTAGCCAGAACGGCTGAAGTACTTCCAAGCACAAGAAAGAAGGTTTCTACCAGTTATGTTGGTGTGGGAGCTGGTAGCCAGCCCAGTTGTTGGGATTCTTAATTACACTGCTTTCCCTTTTGCCAGATCTGAATGCATCAATAAGTTTGCCTCTGTCTTTGGGACCATGCCTCTGAAAGTGGTGGAGCACCGTGCTGACCCTGTCCTGTACAAAGATGACTTTCCTGAGAAACTGAAGAGCTTTCCCAATATCGGCAGCTTGTAAACGCAGCTGTGAGACAAACCTGAGTGATGAAAACGACGGCCAAAAAGGTGCTATGAGGAATACAAGGCCCTGAAGAAAAAAATCACTATAGAGGGTGGGTTACATCTGAGAGAGGTGGGAATTAATGTTGTATTCTGGTATGCTGTCTTCCCTTTACATTGCACAAAGATGTAATGGAAAGCTGAACAACTGCTGCTCTGTTGCTCACAGAGGATTGAATCTATTCATGGGCCCTCCCAGAAATGTCAAACACACACTTTTCTCCAAACGAGGCTATGCACCTGGAAGAATGAAACAGAATCGCGCTCTCTGTGGTCTGACAGGCATGACTGACCTCTTCTATCAAATGTGCTGCAGTTCTCTGGTTTGTAAGCATCCACCCATTCAAAGCAACTGTTTGCAATGTCTAGCTGCTGTCTTTTGGGAGGAGCTTATTGCCTGTGCGGTTGGTGGGCCTTTATTTTTTGAGCTTAATTGTTGGCCTAACTAACTGTGTAACAAACACTTTTTTTTCCCTGCCTAGTGAGACAAATGTTTTTTTTTTTTTTACATCATCAGCAAGAAAAATCTGTGTTTTGTCACATGGTTTAAAGGGCAAAGCATTTTGTTTTACTTAAATTATTTTGATGTGAATTGAGACGCACAGCAGCTGGGGAGGATGGTCTCCTTCAAAGCAGAGACCTGCAGGACAGAACTCCAATTGCTTCACTTCTTCCTGCATAAATCTCAAGTTTTCTGCTGTGTCCATGCAAGAGACTGTGACTCTGTGTCAAAATTAGTTGTATTGTACAAAAAAAGGTGTCCCTTTCAGTCTTACTTTATTTTTGCTTTTCATTATCAGAACAGAGCAGTCAGGTTATGGTTTTACATTGTAGCCATGCATTGGAACAACAGCTATGAAGTAAGGTTTTCACATCTGAATCCTCTACAGCAAGCAGCATGTTGTAGTACTGATTTGTAAAACACTTCAATTTACAGAAATTCCCAGTTACAGTTTTGATGCGCAGGGATATGTGTACGTGCAAAACAGTATTTTTAACGCACACTTACAAACTCCTATAAATTACCATTGTTGGAAAAACTGCTGGGTCTTTGCTTGTAGTTTAACTAAGGAACGCATTACCCCAGGCTGCCACTGAAACATACAGCTTAGGAAGCCTTTTGGAGAAGCTTTACATTTCTCACAAGCATCAGAATTGTTTCCCAATACTGAAATTAACCTGAATTAGAAAATTAAATGCAGCAAAATTAGAAATAAAATTGCCTGGGCTATTACCTCTTGCCCTTCGATATTAAAGATGATCCCTGGTTAGGCTGAGAAAGGAACCTCTGTTCCAGCTCCACTGGTAAAATGTTTGTTACCAGGTTTGGTAATTGACTGATACCACTGTGGGTGATTTGACTGTCTTTTGAAACCTCCATTGCTGCCAGTTACAGAGACATCCTACTCAACGGGCTGTTTTTCTGTTACACTGGGAGCAACCTTATTCCTCAGATTTTGCCAAACCCCAAACAATAGGACAAGTGTTAGGCATCATGGTTCACCCCCTCTCCTAAGCTGGATAGGCAGCAATGACAGAAACCAAATGAAAGTCAGGCTAGAAACAGGAAACATCTGCTCCTATTTGTCTCACCCCCACTAAGACTTATCTTATTGCCCAATGCAGTGGATGTGCTGTGAATGAAAATCATATTGGAACAATAGCTCTGAGGGGATGCTTCACTTCATAACTCCCCTGGGATGTGCCTGTAAACTGTATCGTCTGATTCTCTGGGAACATTTAATTACTAGTAAATGTTTTTTTGCTGCAGTCTTTGTTTCATTCCTAAGTTGCTGTGGGAGGGGGATATTGGGGAGCTAGAAGGATAGCTGCTGCAGTGACAACAACTGCTGTCTGCACAGTGGGTATCACAAGATAGAGCAAGGTTTGTCAGTCACTATTTCTCCTTTGCAACCTCTCAGGTTCATTCACAGGAACTTTCTTTCTGAATCTTCCTGTTGATTTATGTCCTGGTGCTTGAGCATCAGGAAATACCAGCATATTTCCCTTGAAAAGTTTGCTTTAAAAGGGTAGCCGTGACAGTGTAGTAGTTGCTTCAGTTTTGGCTGTTCTTTTGGGGTTGATCTCAGGTTGGCAGGCCTTAGCAGTATAATTGAGTTTGTAACAACTTCCTTGCACAGAGTTGTGAAGATGCTGTGATTTCTTCGTTCTTTCTCAGTAAGCCAGGATTTTTGCACAGAGTCTTAAAAGACATGGAGGATTTCAAATAGTTGGTGGAATATTTTTAGGTGAAGACAGCCTAACTAGCCCTCCTAAACTGACCTATAGTCTCAGGTCAGTAAAAGGCAACAGGTCCTTGTGCCTACGTCCCAAAGTATCTGAGTGGATTCCCGTTCCACAAAATGCCCAGTGACCCATATCAGTCGTGTCTTGTCCTTTGTTGTTTTACAGTTGCTTTTATAGAGCCATCTCGTTTAGATGGTAGTTTGTCTCTGTTTTGTGCCATGGAGAAAATCGGGCAATTGACTGTAAGAAAAATTTGTAAAACAGCTTACTTCCCCTCTGTGTTTATAATTGTGATGTTCTTGATGCAAAATCTGTAAACATAAAATGTACTTATATGTCTGGTTTGGAATGGGTTTGTTGTCTATCTTTAAATTAAGATCATCATTAACTTTTCATTTTATATATGTTATCAAAAAAAGGTTAATATTTGTATATTAAAAAGCAAATCCAAGGAGTATTTATTGTATTTCACTTCTGGAGTGGCACAAGGAAACATGGATGCATTTAGAATGGAGAATTGCAGTGACAGGCTGTTTTGCTACATAAATCTGTGTTAAACTTTAATATCCACAGTGTACCTTAAAAAGCTCTGTCAGTATTTTGTCTGTCCCATAACTGGTGTTGGATGGTTGTCTTTGAAGTAGAAGTTTTCTCTGCACGAATTCATCCCAGTCACCTTTTTGGAGAGAGCAGTTGTTACTCTAATTTTCTGCCAAGATTTGACAGTAGCATTTATCTTGGAGAAATAGGGAACAGATCCTTTCCCTTTTTGTGAAGAGAGACAGCAAATGTTGAAGAATTGTGCTTTTGAGAAAAGAGCTTTGGCTGAGTCATTGAGATGGTGGAATTCAGTGCAGTGGCAGCTCTTTGATTGCAGAAGCGCTGCAGCACAGTCCCTGCAGAGCATGCTGCAAAAGGGCAGCGTGTGTGCGTGGCGCACATTGCTACTTGTGCATAGCAAGGGGTATGGTGTGCTGCAGTGCTTGCCCTGCCAGTCATGGTGAGTCTTAAGGATACCTTTTTAGCATCATCAACTCTCCCTACAATGTGTTGACTCTTTCGTTCCTCACAGCTCCTCTGTCTCATTACAGGACGTGCCAATTCAAGCCCTAATGTTCTGAATTACTCTCTCCTGCCGTCTCCAGCTCCTGCTCTTGAACCTCCTGCCACCCATCATTCTTCCGCTGGTGTGGTTCTAATCTGCTTTACTGCAGCAACTAGTTTATTATCAATTAATTAGTCAATTATCAATTCACAGGCCTTTTAAACTAAAGGGCCTTGGAGATCAGTTATCAAAATAATTGTGAGGTGAGATTTAAGAGATGCTCAGCACTTCTGACTCGTTTTCTTGTTTTCCAGAGTGTTGAGCACTCTGGAAAAATGCTGTACTGAGAGGCATGAAAATGGATTTAGGTGGGCAATTTTAGTGTAAAAAATACCTTCAAGATTTGGTATGAATGCCCTCCGTATTCGGTGTCTAGTACCCTGGGTACTTCTCACAGGTAGAGCACCTTTTGATCAGGAAAGATCTCAAAATGCTTAATTAGTGCTACATAAATGTTCTGTCCAGCCCTTTCACATGGAAGCTGCTGTCGTAACAGGACTGTAGCACAACATAGGAAAGAAAAACTAAAATTGACGGTGCTGATGAGAAAATGGATTTTAAATGCCCTAGCCAGACATGAGGCAGAGTGAGTATGAATTTTTTCATCATTCTTCTTAAAGACTTGCATATTTAAATTTTACTAGGGCTGCTGCAAAGCATGTTCTCTTGTAAACTGAAGTGTAAACTACAGGTGGTTCTTGCAATCATGGATGGTCTCCTCCATGTACTTAAAGCAAGAAAAAAAGATTCTGCAAAGTTGTTAGATGAAACATATGCTAGTAAGTGAGCTTGTCCAATTGCTAACTTCAGTCTGGTCCTGAAGAGTTGGGAAGAGCAGAGCAAATACTAGGCAAATGATCTACCTATATTGTCCTTTCTTTTTAATTTTTAGACTGAAAGAAATAATTTCTGTCCAATTGCCAGAAAACTCTGAACACAGTATTCTTTGCATCTTTCTGTAGGATCTGAGAGTTATCCCATAAGCAGGTAATCACTTCAAACCTCTTGTTAGCTTTGATATGTAGAGAGAGATGGCATTTTACTTAACAGAGAAATCAGCTAGAACACTTCTGCTTTACTGTTGAGTCATGGATCCTTCAGTTGTATCTCATGCTCTTGGGAGTGCATATAGGACTCTGTAAGTTCTTTCTATGATGTTTGCCACTGCTGTATCTGAACGTAATAAATTGAGCTTCACAGTCCTCCTGCAGACAAGCAAATGGAGAGAAGCTGTGATATACTCAAGGCCTTAGGAGTTGTGTGGGTAAAACCAGGATTGAACACCAGTATCCCAAGCTTGTGTTTTAGCAGAACAGCCACACTTTGTCAGAAGCATTATTTGTTTGGAGTTTTGGGTAGCTCAATACCAAGGTAGAGGACTGTTAGCCTTGACTTTCACTGTCAGCGTGCTTCAGCCTGCTCTGGCTTGAAGCCATTTAGAGACATTCCTGGTGCATTCTGTGTAATTTCAGCCTGATGGAAATGGCTGTAAGGCAGTCCCACCTCTGCTGATCTTCAGGATTCCCCTGTCTGCAGCTTCTTGTGGTTGCTTTGAAAGCGAGTTATGTTTCCCATTAAAGGATAACAGCAACAATTGAGGCAATTAAGTGGAGTGGCATGGAGCTAGCAGCACGCAGGGAATTTTCTGACTGAAGACAGCACAGCTCAAAGGTTCTCCCTGCAAGGTTGCCTGTTTGCTGTCTTCATTTGTCTGGAAAAGGATCCAGTAATTCTTCTTCAAATTTCCTTTACTCATTCTAAATGCCTGTTTACTTGCATAAATAGGAAGTGCTCCCACTCCAGACAAGCATGACAACTGCAGTAACTGTGGACTGTGATCAGTGCAACTTGGTCATGGTTTCGTTAGGTCTATGAACTTGAATCAGTGCTCAGTACCAGCCTGTATGCAGGGGAGAAGACAACCGGTAAGATGGGCAAAGGGAGAACCAGGTGTCTATAAAGAGACTTAATCCATGTGGCTATTTCTACAGAGTCATAAGAAAAAGAAATACCAGTTTAATTACTAAGTCACATCTATTGGATTTTTCCTAAATTTTAGTTGGCGGGGGGCTGGAAAAAGGTGAAAGCTGGACCATTTGACCAACAAAGGTGCAAAGAACTTGGGATATACAGACCTGTGTGAGGTTTTCCATGTGTGATTATGAGATGTGCTTGCTGTTGCACACTGTGCTTTTAAGGATGAAGCTTAGCTCTTCTGCCCCCCACCCCCATTCTATGCAGCAATGGGAACGTGTAAAACTAAAAGCCAAAGCTTCAGACTGACTGAAAAGTGCCACTTACAGATACCCACCTGCCCAGTGTGAACATCTCATGCTCATCCAGTAGATAAGTCCCTCATAAAGATACCTGAGTTTTTCAGGCCAGAGGCTCTGTGTTCCCTTCTGCATGTCCATATAGCCATACACTCAAGAAAAACACTGTTTCTCACCTGCTGGTCTAGCCATTTGAAAACTTAAAGGTCCTTCTTTTGTGAAACCTTTCTTTCGAAGGCGGGGGCAGGTCTCAGCTAACATGCTTGGCGCGGTTAGTGCTGGGTGCCTTCAGCCGAAGACTGACGGGAACAATAGCTGCTTTGCCACACTTCATACAAACAGGCAGGGGAAAAGGTTTGAAGCAGAAAGGACCGTAAAATGAGATCCAGGAATCCAGCAAGGCTGCAGTGAAGGAGCAAATTGCTAACTCAGAGCATCTGTCTTTGCCCTGTGAGTAAGTTACGAACTGAAAAGCAAGAGAAAGTGGAAGATCCTTTCACAAATAATAAACACTTGTTTGTCTCAGGTTAAATGCAACACCTTTACATGTGGGCTCCAGCTGGCCGTAAGTAGATGCACCTTGCATGGCTGTTACCTTCCTTGCCAATGAGAAGATTATTGTACATCCATCTGCTTAAAGGTTAATAACCTGCTTTTAAAAAGAGGAAGAAAAAAGGCAAATCTGTTTAGTTTACAGGAAGAAAAAATTGGTTTTCATTAAAACTTCCTGAACTTTGCCCTGCCTCAAAGCCGTATTCTCCGGTGGAGAAGGAACGCGTTAACCTAGGTGCTGTAGCCACATCTCCTAGAGAGAAATTTTTCCATGTGTTTTAAACAACTCCTGTAATGCCAGTAGGAAGGTGCAGCTTCAAGAAAAGAATGCGCATTTCTAATCTGGGTCCTGCCACTCTCTAGAGTTTATAGAGAGACTTTTTAGCTCTTTGGCAACGTTCAGGCCAACAGCAATTTCTGATTTAAACCCATACGACTAGGATGTTACTGAAACTGGCTTTAGGCTCTCAACAGCCTGAGCTTTGCCAACATCTGGAGAATCTGGCTTTGAGTGCTTGGGGAGGGAAGGAATTTTTCTCCTACAAGTGAGAGGAATGGATAAGCTTGCAACAGCACCTGCATTATCCGTTTCTTTGTGAGATGGAAAACAGCCATGCTCCATCTGAACTGAGCTGATCCTCCCAGCCAACTGATGGAAAGGCCAGAGGGGCTCTGCGGGTCTTGGTGGGTTGTTGACAGCTGCTGGGCACCTTCTCAGCTCTGCCTGAACACAAAGGGCACTTTCTGGTTCACCCAGCATGTAGATGCAGGGGCTTGGGCTCTTACTGGTGCCGGTGGTTCAGTGGAGTCTGAGGGAAAGGCAGTCTCATGGAGCGAAAGCAGCAGAAAGGGCCCTCCCAGAACTGTTTTCCCCACATTGGGGTGGGGCAAGAGACGTGCTCTAGGAACCCGTGGGGCCGCGACAAGCCCTCCCCTCGGTGCAGGGAGAAGCGAAGCCCGGAGGGCTCGGTCTGCCTCAGAGCCCAGTGAGCAGCATCTGGCTGCTGGCAAGGCACCTCTGGGCAACCCAGCAGAGCTGCGGCAGAGGAGAGGGTGGGTGAGGCTTGGAGGCCTCTGCCAAAATGAAGCTGGGAGGGGGGGGAATGTGACTGGACCAGTGGGAGTTATGGGAGAAAGGAGCGCTTTCAGGGGGGAAGGTCCCCCCACTGCCAGCCCTGGGTGTCTTCTCTTTGGACTTCAGGAGACCTCGTGCCGTGATGCCTCGAGCGTGGCCGTGCTGTGTAAAAGCGGTGGTGCCATAGCACGGGGAGCTAGGTGGCTGAGGCTCTCCAGCTCCTCAGCATCTTGTTGCCAAGTGACTTCTCCCTGTGTCAGCCATGATGGGTTACCTGCTGCCTTGTTACAGACTGCTTGGGAAGGGCTGGGAGACCCACAGGAGCCCTGCAAGGCTTAAGCTCTGCCAGAAGCAGCAGCTCCTGAGCAGTAAGTGAGGGAGATCATCGTCCTCTCTTCCCTGTGGCCATGGTGCCCTCTGGCCTGGCTAGCGGTGATGCTTTCAGAGGAAGAGAGGCCCTCGTTAGCCAGGAGCTGGCTGGCAGGATGTTCCCGCGCCTGGCTGCTGGCTGTTAACCATCTCTTTGTACGGGGAGAGGCAGTGGGCCCGTGAGCTGCCACCTGTTGTTAATCTACCCCCGGCTAATCCATTCTGCACTGTGTCAGCAGTTCAAAAGGGCACTGTTAGTATTTTTTGCCAACTTCAATTAACGTGAGATTTTGGAGGCCCCTCTGATCACATTTCATCTGTCATGAGTCAGGAACAAACCAGCCAGATTGCAGTTGAGAGGAGAGAAGAGAAGGAGTTTATTGCAAACCAAAACAACAACAGTGTTTATGCCTCCTCGGCCGGGGTGGCTGGGAAGCAGGGTACTTCCCAGCAATGCCACTCCTTTCAAAAACTGGAAAAATAAAAACTGGCACCCAGAAATGCCAGTCCCTACCACCTCCCAAAAAAAAAAAAAAAAGAAAACAAAAAAGCCGCAAGTGCAATAACTTACTTAAAAAAAAAAAAAAAAAAAAAGGTAAAAAGAACCAAGCTGCAAGACTGTTTGTTCTTTTTTAATATTCCACTGTAATGAACTGGTAATACATGGCTGCATAGGCAATAACATTGCATGGCACAAACCTCACATGGCAACATTTTTAATGATTTTTTTTTATTTTTTTCCTGAACTTTTAAAAAACTTTTTTATTTTTTTTTAATATGTTCTACCCCAGGCTGTTAAGCTAAAGGAAAAAAAAAAGTTTGCGTTTATACAAGGTTACAATATTTTACAACAAAAACCCAATAATATTGATTGAGGTTTGTTTTCTTTCTTTCTCCCAGTCTCTCTTTCAAACACTGCACACCTAAACCGATATATTATTATACATTGAAAACTGTCCTTCAAAATCAGTAGTATAAAAGTCCTAGCTCTACCTACCTACCTAGCTATGTGGGGGGAGTGGGGAACCGTGTTACCAGCAAAGAGTTAAGGGGGTGCAAGGCCACTCCATCGCCTCCTCCCAGCTCCCTTTGGGAAGCTGCAAAGGGCTGAATGACTTTCCGTTCAATTCCACCCCCCTTCCCATTTGGGTTTAATTTCTCCTTCGGTCTGTTTGCTTTTTGCTGTGTCAGTCAGAGCAGCAAAATAAACACGGGGCTCTGCCTCTGCTTGATTATTTTTCAAACCTTTTCCAGGAAACTACCTTTTTGCCTTTGTTTGGAGAGTGTTTTACAACGTGCTGCCTGGTCTGGGTGTACTCTGGGAAACAGGGAAACATGCCTCCCCTCCCCGAAACACCTCCACTGCCAGAGAAACACAGCCGGCAGCCCTACTCGGGTGGCACACCGGGTACACCCGGCCCAGGTTGGCACTGCATCCCCACGGCTGATGGGGCAGGTAAAGCCACGTGTGCTGCAGCTCTGCGACCTCATGTGTGACGCGCTGTCCCTGCGTGTGGCTGTCCCCTAACACTGTGCCCATGCTCACGGCTCAGGCCAGGCGTGCTCTGGCAGGGATGCGCGCTCGCTCACACGCTGCCATGGGCTCTAGACGAGAGGGAAGCTGGTTCTCCTTCACCTTGCTGTCTTGGTCCTCGTTCCCGTGGGCTCTACCCAGGTAGGTGCTAGGGCAGCGAGACCTGAACCGAGTGGCATGTTCAAGAGGAGGCAGCTGGAGCCCGGCTGCTGGCCGGAGAGCCTGCTAGGAGCACGAGCAGGCGGCAGTGCTGGCGATGGGTGATGCACCTGGGGGCTGACCTGGCCCCATCTTGCTCCTCTCCTCGTGAGCTTGTTCAGGCATAGCAGTCATCAGAGCTTGGACACTGCAGGGCCCAGCAAACCCCAGGCCTGGTTCACCGCTGGTTTGCAGTTGCTACCAAAGCACTAACTACTGCTTGTAGGCAAGAAGTGCCTCCGAGTACTTGGCAGCAAGTGGCACCTGACCACCTGTAAGCATGTGCCGGGAGCCCGTGCTGCTCTCACCATTTGCTTCCTCCTAGTCTCAAAGCTCTGGGACACCTCTCTGATGCTTCTAACCACGGGCAATGTAAGGCAGCCCCTTGTAGGGTACCTGCTGCACGGCCAGGGCCAGGACTGCTCAGGAGGAATGTTTTGCTACTTTCATGAGGCTGGAGAGGGCAGCTGAGAGAGCCCAGCTGGCTGGGTGCTGCACCCACAGAGGTTGCCACCATAGGCACTAGCATGGCAGGTGTTGGGGCAGCCAGGGCTTGTGAGAGATTTTGGCGGTGGCTGGGGATGAAGCTTGCAGCTTCAAAGGCAAGTGCAAGCCAGGGAATTGCAACTCAATGTATGGACAGGAGTAAAATACTAAATAAGAAATAAATAGAGAAGAAAGTCATAAATAGAGTTGAAAGGTATTAAAATAATAATAATAATAATAATAATTAAAAAAGGCATCATCATGGTAACTTGAGATTGCAAGAACATCACTGACCCTGTGACCCTTAAGAAACGCAGTAGCCGCAGGTTGGCTAGATTAAGATACATATATATATATATAAAAAAGTATATATATGTATTTATACAGTTTTTCTTGTTAATTTAACAGCTAGTTTAAAAAAATTTTAAATTAATTAAAAAATGTGTGTAAATACAGATGCACGTAACTTAAAAACTGCCCAAATAGCTGCATTCAGAGGCTTTTGAGGGGAGCACCTTCCAGCGTGACCCACAGGTGTGGGCATGAGGGGCCGTGCTGGTATGGTGGCAGCACCCGGAGAAGCGAGGCAGAGCCCGGCAAGCAGCGGGGCTGCCCATGGCAGGCAGCAGGAAGGAAGCCCTGCGGCAGGGGACTCTGGGGAACCACATCCCCCCTTGCCTAGTGATGCTGTCAGGCAGGCTCAGGGCCGGGCATGCGCGGTGGCGCTTAAAATAGATTTTCAACATGTGCTTTGCACATGGATTTTAAGGTGAGAGAAAGCAGGGGCCAAACCTCTGTAAATGCCAAGTCTGCTGCCAGGAGACTCCTCTCTCTCTAACAAGACAAGGGATACAGCACTTAATCCTCTGGGCTGTTAAACAGCTCGGATGAAATCCTGGCCCCGTGGAAGTCCATGAGGAAAAGCTACCCTTTAATTTCAGTAGGGAATGCAGCTAAGCTCTTGAATGCCTACAGCCCTCCTGCCTTCGGTACCTGCAGGCCACGTGGGACCCATCCCCATATGCCCGCCCACCCCACCACCCACTCCTCAGCTCTGCCTGGTGCTAATTTGCCTTGTCGGTAACGTTACTGGGCTGTTAGGGCAGCGGCCCTTCACAGGATTGCCTGCTGACCATGGGAAGCACCACGCTCCCTGGTGTACCTGGGAAAATGCTCTCAGCACCACGCTCGGCTGCCTGCACAAAATCTGCTGGAGAAACTGCCTCCTGCCACCAGTCCCTGGGTGGCCTGGGACCCTCAGTGGCTTCTGGGGGGCCTGGTGGAGGTGATGTACACCTCCAACTGGTCAGCGTGATCCTGTCTGGTTCAGTGATCAGCATCACTTTTAGCACCTAAGCAATCATGCCTGATGGCTCAGCTGAATGTTTAGGCTGGGACATACATCCTGGCTGCTTGTGATGGAAGAGGCCCTGGTCATTCGCATGGTGTGATTAAATGTGTGCTGGTTCCCTGTCAGTACCAAGGCAGACGTCTCTTAGCATTTCTGAGGAGAGAAAAGAGACAGTACTACCAGTCTTTTCTTATTCCAATAAATATATATTACATTTGATCTCACAATGGTGTGTTATTTATGTGGTGTATGGCAGTCTAGGCACTGTAGAAATACTTGCATACCTTGTTAACCTGAAACCTGACATTTGGTTGTAGCTTATTTGGAGCCTTTTCCAAGACCACTAGATATTCCTGGACCTTGAACTACAAGATCCCCTAACACTGAGCATGAGGAGGGAGGGCAGGGTGACACACAAATTTTTATGGGAGTAAAATCCTGCAGTTCCCTTGCGAACCTCGGAGACAGCTGCCCCAACTCAAGCTGAGCCTGCATAGCCATGCTGTGTGGGTAACAGTGCTCAGCTGACCTTCAGTTTCTCCTTGGTGATAATTCAGCGGGGTAAAAGGATGTTCCAAAATTATTCCTAGCACTACAAGGTAATTGAAAAGCTTGGAGAAGATATAGCCTTGTGAAAGAGATCTTACTTAGCAGCGCTGTGCAGGTAAGAGCACTGGGGGGGAAAACTGGAGGACACATATTGTTTCAGGTGAACCAGGCAAGTTCTGGTGTCTCCTGCTTCCTCTGCAAGGTGAAGAGGATCCAAGGTGGCTGGAGATGAGGCAGCATCACCTCGCCCAGCCTTGGGTCCCTTCCCAGCCTGCTCCCTGCACTGTCCCCCACGCGGAGATGCCCGCAGCGGCTGCGTGCAGCGGGGCCCTGCTCAAGGGCTGCAGGTAGAGGATGTCATTGCACGTGTCTGACCCAGAGGTGTATGAGGAATTCGATGGCCTCATGCAACCATGGCTGTGTGCCAGCACTTGAGCTGTTTCTCAGAGCAGTCTCTTTGGGGACCTGTGGATTTACACAGCAACTGTACTCCCTTCCCATAACTGCTGTCTCTAAAGTGAGGATAGTAATTCCTGACCCAGTGAAAGCCAGAGGAAATGTTTTGCTGCCCCACCATGCACACGAGTCTCAATGTTGACCACCACTGTGGCAAAGCAAACCCCAGGCACTCCCTGGGGCAGCCAGGAAGTGTGCTGGGAAGCTATTGCCTGCAGGGTGCACCTCCAGCCAGGTGACCAGAGAGCTGGCAAAGACTCCCAGCATGGTGGCACTGTGCCATATTGGGAAGAGAGTCATCCCCTTCACAAGCCTCTACGGCTCTGTGCTTCACCTCAGACTGCAAGATGGAAAGGAAGCAGAGTAGGAGATGGGATAATGTTGCCTTCTTTCTATCCTTGGGTATCTTCCCAGCCCTGTTCCCCATTCAGCTGTGGGAAGTCGTGGCTCCTGCTAAGAGGACGGGAGCAGCCTGAGAGGTGTCTCTTTGCTGGTGCCAAAGTCCCCATCCAGCCCCCTGCCCAGGGCAGAACAGATCTGAGCAACACTATTGACAAATTAGGA
Organism: Fregata magnificens; assembly: GCA_013389945.1. Classification (NCBI taxonomy): domain Eukaryota; kingdom Metazoa; phylum Chordata; class Aves; order Suliformes; family Fregatidae; genus Fregata; species Fregata magnificens. The sequence continues at coordinate 36,264 of WAAD01030220.1, read as the reverse complement.
GGGGAAGTCGTGTGTGTGTGTGTGTGTATGAGGGGTGACGGGATGGGGGAAGCTGCTGAAATGCCAACGGGCTCTTGCTCTTTGGAAAGGCAGATCTGGTGTCAGAAAAAGGAGCAGGGAGAAAAAATGCCCAGGTTATTGGGGAGGTGGCGGTGAGAGGGGACGCATCCCAACCCAGATCTCACTGGAAGAGGTGCTGCTCCACAGCCTCCCTCTCCCCGCCTGATCCCAGGAGCCGGGAGCTGCCACGTTCAAGCTGGAAACACTCCACTTACGTTAACATATGTACTTTATATACCTAGGGTAGCTAAAAGTGCTGCATTCAGATCCCCGAGGAGGCAACTGCTGTCTGGAGTCCAAGCGGATGGATTTATTTGGCTGTCCCCATGTGCTCTCTCCGTGTCTCGCGGGCACTGGGCTGCAGCCCTGTCATGTCGCCCAGGAGATAGCGGCACTGTGCTCCTTCGCTTTCATCCTCAGGGCAGCGATGCTGGAGGTCTTGCGGTCCGGCTCGCTGTTCAGCTCGTAGCCATTGAGGCTGGGGCTCATCCCGGCCGTGCCGAAGAGGCCGCCCATGTGAGTCTGTCCCACGTGGCTGCCGGGGCCAGAGACGCCGAGGAACTCGGAGACGCCGCCGGCCGCGTGGGGGTGAGCATGGGGGGACATGCAGGAGGGCACTGTCTCGCAGGGGACGACGCAGGCGGGCACGGGGGAGGCGGTGCCATTATTGCCGATCCAGGAAGGGTTCTGGATCTGGGGGTGGGAAAAGAAGTGTCAGGGCTGCCCTGGGTGGGGCACAGCTGGCGGCAGGCCTGAGAGGAGAGAGTGTGTCTGGCCCCGGCCCCTGCCACCGCCCCGCAGGGCAGCCCTGCGTGCCAGGGGCAGCCGGTGCAGCGGGATGCAGTATGCTGGCCCCTGCCAACAGTGGCATCAGCAGCCCCCCCCCAGAGCCAGCGGGTCCCCTCCAAAATCCTTATGCCAGCCCTGGCAGGGGCAGGGAGTGCTGGAGACTAACTCACAGGGGAGCAGGACTGTGCCCCTGCTCTGCCGTGTTGTCTCTCTGGTTGTCTGTTCCACTCCCTCCCAGCTATTTCTCTTTTTTTTTTTTTGCACCGTGAGCACTTTCTGGAGCTCTCAGCACAGGAAACCTGGTGTCATCCACAATGTTTCTGTGGGCCTACCCGCTATAGAGGGAACAGGCAGAAAGGGATGCTGCAAGACCACCAGTCCATCCTCCTGCCCCAGCTCAGGGCGGCTTTGCCTAGGCAAGAGCCTTTTTGCACCAGACAGATGTGCCTGTCGGAGCTGAGCTGCCCGCAGCCCCCAGCACAGGCAGTTTCCCTGCCCCTCTCCTCAGAGGTGCTCGTTGCCCATCGAGGAACCATCGCCCGCCCTGCTGCAGAGCAGAGCCCTGCGGGGCTGCCTCGCGCGGCTGTCTGGGTTCCTGCAGCGTCATTCATTAAATGATATTGCAGACGAAGAGAGGGAGGCTCAGTATTTGCCAGCGGGAGTAGGTCCGCTGCGGCGGGGGCAGGGGTGGGCCTGCAGGATGAAAGCGGGAAGGAGGTGAGCAGCTGGCTGGAGCAAGAGAGCAAAAGGCCCTTCAACCCACCGCCCTGCTGCACCACTTGCCCTTGGGCCCTCTCTGATCTCTTACCTCCTGCAAATTGCTTTTCATTTTTTTGATCTCTAGGGCTGGGAGAGGAGGGCAGTATGGAGGGAGGGAGCAGTATAAGTTACAAAGAAGGGAGTGCTGAAAAGGCTGCTGAGAGCGTCCTCTGCTTGAAAAGCTGCTTTGGCATCTCTCAGCTGTTTCATAAGGGCTTCTTGTTCAGTTTGGGGGAGATGCCAAGCAAGAGAGAGGTCAAACACTCTTAGCTTGGCTGTGGGGGAGCTTTGGTGCGGCGCTGGCTGGGGAGGTAGCTGACAGCCAGGGTGTCAGGGGGGAGGACTCCCAGCAGATCTGTGAGGATCGGGTTCAGACCATCGCGCCTGCAAAACTGCGCCCTCAAGCAAATTCTGGGTGGCGGGGAAGAGGAGTCGGCAGGATGGAGGGAGTGCTTTGTGGGGGCACAGCCTAGCCCTCGAGCTAACGAATGCCCATCCACGCTGGCAGTGTCTGAAGGCAGCGTTGTGAAACAGGGGCTGGCCCACTGCTTAGGAGGCTACTGTGGGGACAGGTTTCCCAGGATGGGAAGTTAAGGAGGGAGGGACCTGTGTCACCTGCCTCCTGGGCCAGGGCAGCAACGGTCTTGACAGTCCCCAGGAGCAACCCCAGATACCCCAACAAGGTTGCTCCCACCGTTCCTTTGGAGCACAAACCCACGAGACCCTTGGGAAGCATCCCCAGACGTCACCGAGTGCGCTTGGGTACCACAGCCCATCGCTGGGAGATGGCTGTGAGAATTTGCCAGGGGAAAAATGCTTTTGTCCAACCTCCTAAAGAACGGGCATGGAAACCTAGGCATGGCAACAGGAAGCCTTCCTGGGAACTGCTGGTTTTAAGGCCTTAAATAGCCTTCAGGACCTTTTCCAAATCAGTGGGAGGTTAGTGGGCAGCAGCACACATGATGGGAGGACTGTGTAATAGGATATGCTGAGCAGGATGACCTGTGCCCAAAGGGCGGCTGCACTACTTCACACAGGGTTGGGCTTGCTGCCTGCTGCCGAGATGGCTGCACTGGGGCAGGGCATGAGGGAGCTGGGCAGAACACCCAGCTAAATAACTCGTGGCCCTTCAGGGTTTGGTAATATAACCCCAGCCCCAGCGCTCTTGCAGCCTTGCCTGAGGGCAGGTGGATGAACCCGAGAAGCGAAGCATCGCTCGGGGGGCAGTGGGAGCAGAGGCGGTATGTCCAGCAGGCATCGGGACAGACAGACCAGGGTGGGGGGATGTGCTCACCTGGGCGTAGTTCTCAGCACGGGTGAGCAGGGGCAGCTCGTAGGCAGTGGAGAAGTGGGTCCGGACCTGCTGCATCTGGCCGAACCGCTCCCGCTTGCGCCATTTCGCTCGCCGGTTCTGAAACCACACCTGGGGGAGAGGGTGACAGGGGGCTGTGAACAGGGGGGCCGGCGGTGGCTGGGAGCCCAGCAGCCCCAGGGAGCCCACTGGCACGCGGGACTCTGCCAGGTGGGTGGTTGTGCGTGGCGTGAGGACAGGGCGCTGCTCTGCACGCAAGCCCCTGCAGGAGCGGCAGTCCTGCCCTGCATCCCCAGGGGGGCTGGGGCCAGCCTGCACTACCAGACTAGGAGCACCCCCGGCAAAAGGCGATGCCCAGCTTTTGGTGTCCTGCTTGTCTGGGGACATTCACAGCTCTTGCCTCCCACGGCCTGGTTTGCCCTGGATTAACCCATCTTCCTCACACCTCTAAATTGGCATTACCCAGGTGCTGCCCGCAGCTCACATGCTGTCAGCTGGTCACAGATGAGAAGTGTGAATACATCCGAGTGTGCTGCTACCAGGCTGAAACCAGCAGCTCTGGGGCTTTCCCCAGGCCTAATCCTGGCTATGATGGTGCCATTGGCTGAGAGCTTGCATTTCTCACTGAATTCTCAGTCTTATTTTTCTTAACTGTTAAAAAAAATAAAATACATAACACCCCTTCCCTCTACAGTTTTACATGTCCTTTGCTTTACACTGAGTTTTCTTTGCAGGGTTTGCAGCTCTCCGCTTCACAGTGCTGCTCAGATCCCTTCAAGGCAGAGGAAAGACCAGAACACTGTTTCTGCTCTTATTTTTACTGGCTTGACATCAGTGTGGATTATTGCACTATTGTCAGCACCATTGCTCCTGATTTGCATCAGCATAAGAGAGATCAGAGCCTGGCCCAGTGTCTTCAAAGCCTCTTGAAGCCTGTGAGTCAGGGAAACACATCAATCAAGAGCCGCTTTGAAGGCACTGAGAGATGCAGGCGATCACCAGGGGCTGGGTTGTGCAGGTCACGCCAGTGCATGAAAGGAGCAGTCCAAGAGCTGCTCGGTTCTGCTTCGAGTTTTACACGGTGACTCGCAGAGGCGGGGGCACTGCTAACGAACAGCTTGGCCCTGCCTGCACCCGGCCGCGGGGCAGCTCCGCTGCTTCACCGGCAGCTGGGGAAACCAGATACCAGTTTCGGTTACGCCAGCTCACATCTTCGGAGGGTAGCGGGCACTCGTCACAGGGGAGGGTGGCAGGCTGGTGTTGGGGGGGGCAGGAGAGTGGCAGCATTTGCAGCCTGTGTCAGTGCAGCTAGAAGCTGCTACAGGGAGAGACAGGCCCGAGGGTCTGTAGTTATTGGTCTGAGCTGACCTTCTTACTTGTGCTGGAAGAGTCATTTCAGGCTCTCCTGCTGCAGTTTCCCCCTCCCCACCATGTAGGGAGCCTCATGCTGGTCCCTTGCAGCTCCCCACTGTGGCCAGCCCCGTGGTACGAGTGGGCAGCTGAGGGTCTGGCCATGCTCTGTGGTCTGCTTGGTGCGGGGAGCAGATGGTGCAGCGCCCAGGCATTTCCTCCCCATGTGGGCTGCGGATGGTGTAGGATATAGTACCCTGCACTGCTGTCACGGCAATGCCACTGGCGTGGGCCATCCAGAAGCCAGCCAGACTAACCATACCCAAAAAGCAGCAGCCTGATATTATCCCCTCACCCCAATTCAAAAACCCTATGAGGATTTTCCAGTGGGTGCAAAAAGCACCAGCAGAAAGGTCCTAACATTATCCCAGCTGAGCACACGCTGCACATGAAGAGCGTCCTACTGGAGCAGGTTTGATGCCCGAGGCATCTGTCTGCTTTTCTTCTACCTCTTCTTGGCACAGCCGCTCCAGCCCAGCTGCAGGCCAGTCCCAGGGCTGGCCCAGATCATGCCGCTTTGATCTGCAGATTCAAAGTTAGCGGTGGTGACCCGGTTCCTCCTCGGGCGGAGGAGGCCCCGCTGTGCACAGAGGGGTGGAGAGCAGGTAGGGAGCAGAGCACGAGGCCAGGGCGAACATATGCCAGGCATATGCGGCCATTCCCCTGCCTGGCAAAGGCACTGGCTGGCCTGCCCACCAGCCCAGCCGCACACCTACACTGCCGTGCAGCGGAGCCCACCTGAGCAACCTGCCCGGGGCACCCGCCTGGGGGTGGGGCAGCTGAGCGCAGGCTCCTGTGGTGGTGCCCAGCTCTGCGGCACGACCTCCAAAGCCATCAGCACAGGGTTTGTGCGCTTGGCTTCCCTGGGCCTGCCAGAGCTGCAAGGAGGTTTCCCGGGGCCAGCCGAGGCAGAGCAGCGTCTCTGGCACGGGCTTTTCCTCTGCTGCTCTTCATTTACGCACTGAATTGAACTGGCACTGGCAGAATAAAATGGTTTAAACTGGCAGTTCCCAAATTGTAATCCCCACGCGGCTGGTGGGCTGGGAAGCTGTGGCAAACCATCGCGTTAGGCTGAAAGGAAGAGTGTCTTCAGTCCAAGTGCTGGTGCTGGGGGCACTGGAGATGCTCCAAGGGCTGGCAGTGAGCCACTGCTGAGAAACACTTGCAACAAGGTTTGGACCACTTTTTAAAGTTCTCCTTTTGCCTCTGGTCCAAGTCCTTTTAGGCTGTTTGGTATCTTGAAGTTGGGTTTCTCCAGGCCTCCACAGTGCTCCAGGAAAAACAGGGCAGGCAGGGCAATGTATAATGCGAAAAACAACTAATCCTAAGTATTTCCTGGCTTCTTCAATCTTAGAAGACACCTGCTTTTAAACAGCAAGTCTAAAAACCAACAAAAGTCCATTTGCCTTTCATTGCCTGTCACCTTTAGTCAAGAGAGGCTGCTATGGGTTGGGGATGTGACAGTGGAGGTTGCAGCAGTCAGTGCAGCGTGTCCTGTGGGGTCAGGATGGGGTACTTCGTGCAGGAATAAGCAGTCATTGTGGGCTGCATCTCAATGTTAACAATTAGAGTGGGAGTGTAGGGTAATGTCATGTATCTGACTCCTGCAGACAATGCTTTGATAAGCCCTGATGTACCAAATCAGCCCTATAAAAATCTACAGAACAGAAAATGTTTCATGTCTCCATAAACATTCAGCCATATGCTGGTACCTAAATCCATATGCATACACAGCTGATGTGCTGCAGGGGGTGGAGAGGCTGGGAACAGCCTGAGACAAAGAAAGCAGGAGGCTCTGGCTCGTTGTCTCACTGCTGGTACCCTGGCAGGCAGCCGGCGCTGCCGGTCTGCCCCTGCCACCAAGCCCCACCTGCCCTGCACAGGGCGTGGGTGGATGGGCTGAGTTGGGACCTCACCCAGGCCCCTCTGGCCATGGCTGGATGGTTGGGGACTGCATCACTGTGTTCAACATTCCTCCAAGTTAAAGAAAAAGGTGATTTCCCCTCTCTCCTACCCGCCCCAGCGCAGCGATGGAGGGTGAGGCTGGCCTCTGCGCGTGTGATGGTGGGCTGGTGGCAGCCACGGGGCCGGATCCAGCCCGGCACCCCACGCCCTGTGCTCAAGCCCTCCCTCGCTGCATCGCTGCCCAGCACTGGGCAAGAACTGCCCGCCACGTTCAAGCCTCACATGCTCCCACTCTCCCCTGGCAGCCTCACAGCATCTGTTCTGCCCGTCCACGTCCCTCCGGCCCTGCTGCCCTCCTCCCTCTGCTCAGCCTTCGACTGTGTGTCTGTCTGTCTGTCTCCAGGACCCCATCCCTCTGCTACAGGCCAGGCCGTCTCCCCTCTTCCCGGAGATGGCCACCAGCCCTTTGCTTTCCAGTTTGCAAGAACAGAGCCAGAATTCATCCTTGAGCGCTGAAACTGGACACCATTTTATCAGTGGCCTGGAATGGGAAATTGGAGCCTGGGATGAGAGAATTGAATAACTTGAGCTTGTTTTCATTTCATGTTTAATTTCCTGCAGGCTTAGCTCAGTCTTTCCGCTCCTTCCACCAGCCTCCCAGGGTTTTATGGGGGAAAAGGGATCAAGATATATTACTTCTTGCTTTGCTTTGCTTTTTTTCTTTTCTTTTTTTTCCAAAGTGGTGATTTTGCTACAGCGGAGTTTGACATTTCCCTCTCACTTTCATGCCCCCGCCGCATCACAGGGTCACCGCCAAAAACATTTCATTAACAGTCCCAACAATCTTAAGGCTGGCTCTGAGGGGGGCTGGCTGAGGGGTTATATTCCCTGGCCGTGAAGCCTCCTTCCAGCCCCATCTCTTTCTCCTCTGCCACACGGCAGGCCAGGAGGCAGAGATACAGCCCAAGAGAGATGAGCAGCCGGGGCCAGGCTTGCATGGGCTTGGGGATGTGTATGATGTGTGTGTCTGCATGCAAGGGAAAGGAGCCATGTGTGAATACACGTGTGTCTACCATGCTTCTCTAGTGCCACCACCTCAGACATCTGCTGCAGCCCTGGATTGGCTGGAAGAAGCTCGGGCAGTTGCTGGTACTGAGCAGGAGCTCTTTCTGGGGCTCTGCAGCCCCAGACATGGAAGAGGAGGAGAAAGGAATGGGATATGCATGCTGTGTAGGACCTACATGAAAACTGCGCCCACTGTGCACTCTTGCAGGTTCGTTTCTGAGCCCTAGCAGCCTCTTCCTGGCTGGGTGGCTCTGCCTCTGTCCTGGGCTTACATGCACCTCCCACTTCGGTATACAGGGACGTGCAGTAGCTTAGTAGTACTTAGCAACAAGGGGCCAGGTCACGAGGGGCAGGCAGGGAAAACGTTGCATTGCATTGCAGGGGGAATTAGCTTTGATGTTGTCAGACACCAGCACTGACGGCTGGAAACCAAGGCAGGCAGAGAAATGGAGCAGGACAGGGGCCAGGCTGCGGGATGCCACCGCTCCGCAGACAGCACAGCCCGCCCCGTGCCCGCTACTGGCATGAGCTCTTCTCCAGGCACCGAGATCTCCGGCAGTGATTTCACTAATGAAGCATGAGCTTGGGAAAGGGATGGAAAAAACCAGAGCTGCCACTTGCCTGTCTGGGCTCCGCATCTGCGCCTGCCTGCAGCGCGGCGGCTGGTTGCGCTCCTCAAGGAGCCGAGCCTGGCCAGAGGGAACGACCTCCAGCCAAAAGCTGGCTCAGCCATGGGAGGGAGCATCACACCTCAAACCTGCTGGGTGCCTCACCTTCCTGCCACTGTGCTTTGCTTAGTTCAGCCTTGCAGGCAGCTGAAGCTGGCCTCCATGAAATTATCCCAGAACACTTGCCATCCCTTAGAGGACCGTACCTTCCTTGGGAGAGGGACTGTTGAGCTTCCCTCAAAGCCCATGGGGCTGCAGTAGGCGTGTGCAGCACCCCACAGCAGCCAGAGCCCCTGCCAGCTTGGCGGAGGGTTTCTGAGTACATAGCGGCTATTTGGCTTGCAGGAGGAAGTAAAGGGCTCATGGCTTATTTGTGATTTCTGCCCTCTGCATTGGCCCTGGTTGGGCCCTTGGTCCTTGCAGGAGGCGTTTGCTTCACCACCAGTCTCCTGGGCTGCTGCCCCATGCCCATGCCCGCTCTTTGGCTGTGAGCTGATGGCCCTCGGTCCTGCCGTGCTGGCATGGGGAGGCCCCCACAGAGCAGAGCTGCCCAGAGGAGTGGGAGGCCAAAGCCAAGCCTAAACAAGCTATAATACAACCCAGAGCTGGAGACAGGTGCTAGGGTGATTCACTAAGGCCCCGGCCCCGAAAGCCTCCCTCATGGGAAGCACAGCCCTGTGCCATCAGCAGAAGAGCCCTGTGCCAGCCCAGGCTGCATCCCCATGCCTCCCGGGGGCTGCCACCGCTGTGCCAAGGCTGAGCAGGTCACCAGCCGGCAGCCCCAGCCCCCTGGGAACCCAGGTGAAATACCCGGCACTGGGGGTGCCCCTGAGCCTGCCCAGCCAGCACCCACAGCGCTCGGCACGAGCCTGCTGGTTCTCGCTCTCCAGTGATAGGGAGTCTGCCTTTCTACTGATGGCACGGCAGCCCTTCATCACAAGGCGGTGGCTGGGTGCCAGCTCGCAGCCCAAGGGTCGGGGTCATTCCCGGTGGGGCTGGGGGAATGAGTGAAATGCAAGTGCTTACCCCTTTCACCCCAACCACTTAGACAAGTCCTTCAGCCGCTCCATTACACAAGCCCTGTCATCACCATCCCAAGCGAGAGGTGCGAGCTGGCGGTTGCAAGAGGAGAGAGAGAGGCTGTTCTCGGCTGCCCGTGGAGGCGGGCTGCTGGGGCGCTTATCTCAGGGCAGGGTGAAACCCCCAGGCTGCGCCCTCCCTCTGCCAGATTTCCTCCTGGCTGCCTGGGGAGGTGCTTCTGCCCTCTGCTGCAGTGCTGTCCAACGGTAAAGTGGGGAAAAAAACCCTGAGATCGTGGGTCATATGCAATGAACTTGTGGATTGCATCTGCCTCGCCTGCCCTGGCTCTGCTAGCCAGCCCTGCACACTAGCTGGGACATGCTAGCTGCACACCCTGGCTCAGAGGCGAGCAGGAGGAGCTCGCCACCCTCCAGCACCTCATTCTCATTCCTGAGCACAAGGAATTTCATGCGCTGTGCAGTCAGTAACCTGATGCTGCGCCAGGCCTCCCAGGAGACCCCATCAGCACCTGTGACGTGTCCCTGGGAAATCAAGGGCTGCATCCAGTGGCAGAAGTAAAGAGCTGACGTTTGTAGTGCTGCCTTCATCTGCCCATCCCGCAGTGCTCAGCACGCTACGCACGGGACCAACGGGAATCGTGCTGCTTTCTACTGAAATGCAGCCGTGTCCAGCCTGAAGAGAAACAGCTGTGGGGAAGAAGACCACACCAGCCCTGCAAACCAATTTAGGCAAGCAGACAAGAAAAATCCTGCAGTTAGTTGAAACTGGAAGTAAATATACAGAGAAAAATGGACTTATTCAAGGATGCTGGCCTGACTGCTTCGACTGTTTGCAACAACTGCTCGCAAAGGTTAGAGCAGAGGGCAAGTCAGGCTGCCTGGGACCTGGGAGTCTTTCTGGTATAAGAGGATAATCAGATGCCTCCACACTCCAGCTATTCTTGATGCTAATGCAGGTTCTGGGGGTGGTGAGCTGATAAATGCCTGCAGACGGAAGTCACAGGATTAGCTAGACTGGAGAATGAGAGCCTAAGCTTCAGCGGGACCTTTGATGGCCACCAAGGCGTGAGCTGCGGATGTCCGCTCCAAGTGATGATGCTCCTTTTTGCAAATGCTTCTGAGCTCTGCCAGGCCTTCGGTTTAACCTTGACTCAGAGGAAAGAGCAGCATTCAGAGAATCATTCATTCCTTCAACGTGGAGTTTGGCTCTGCTGGATCCCCAGGTTAGTTCATGGGAGCTAGTTCATGGGAGCTGGTACCTGTGTGGGTGGAGGCGGTGAGGCTGCAGCATGGCTGTTTGACTCTCCTGCTCCTCTCAAGATGGTGGGAGCGCCTTTTTGCTCCAGATCACCAGGCTTCATGCAGTCCCAGCACCTGCTTAGCCAAGCAGGCAGCAAGAGCTGTCTCTCCTGTATTACCTCGTGCTCACTGGTACTGAACGTCCTGATCACCTCCACATCCCCATCTTGCCAGAAAGAAAGAGCCCATTCTGTGGGAAAGCTTGCTCCCACTCAGACTAATGATCCTGTGTCCCCTGCTGAGTCTCCTAAGAAAGTAGTTTTTGTAATAGCTTTGTTTAGGGTGACGCTGAGGCTTACCTGCCTGCTGCCCCCCTAGCTCAGGGACAAGAAGCCTCTCTGTGAACACTGCAGCTCAGGACACCGGCCCAAATAAAGGAGCTGACACTAGTGTCATACATGGGTACATCTCCCCAACCTGTCCCCGTGCCTCAGCATACTGGAGAGGTGTGCCAGCCTGCAGCAGCGGCTCTGGGTAGGGCTCGGCTGCCTGCAGGCTGTGGTGGGGCTGCAGGTGACCTCAGGCACAGCAAGGGACAACAAATTTGCAGGGCTTGTTTTCATTCCCCAGAGAACAGGGGCTTGTTTGCAGCTCAGCCACCCCTCGCCCAGCCCCAGGGCGTCCCCCATTACCTGTACGCGAGCCTCGGTGAGGTCTGTCCTCATGGCTAGCTGCTCCCTGGCATAGACGTCTGGGTAGTGGGTCTTCTGGAAGACCTTCTCCAGCTCCTCCAGCTGGTAACTAGTGAAGGTGGTGCGGTTCCTCCGCTTTTTGCCCTTGTTGCTCTCTGAGTCGGCCTTGTCCATGGGGCTGGGGAGGTCCGTGCTGGCCCTGTCCTGGGGCACTTTCACCCCGGCCTCCTTCACGCTGAGGTAGCTGCTGTCCATTCCCGAAGGGTCGGAACTCGGCTGCAAGTCAGCCTCTCCCAAACTGCTCTCCTTACCTATTTGGGTGGGAGGGCGGGGAGGGCAGAGAAGGTTGGAGCAGGGTGGGGAGAGGAAGAGAAAGAGAGCAAAGGAAACAGATGTAAATCTTTCAACCAATTAATTGGTTCAACCAATTAAAGCTAGCCATGGCGGTTGAGCAGCAGTCCCCAAACACAGGCAGAGAGGCTGACACCACCCCGGGCAGAGGCAGAGGAGGGAGGCGAGGCAGAGGGCTGCCCTGCGTGGGCACAGGAAAGCTGCCGACCCCGGCCTCAGAGGGTGCTGGAGTTCAGCTCGGGGGTGGCGTGGGTGCCTGGCCAGGCTGTGTTCAAGGGAGGAGGTGGCTGTTATGCCAGGGGGGGCTGATCGCAGCACACGGGTGCCAGGACAGCCAGGGAAGGGGAGGTTGGGGTGAGCTCTGCCAGCTCCTCCTGGGCCCCTTCCACAAGCCTGGCACGCTCATGTGCACGCACCCCAGCACGACCCTCCTTCACCCTCCCACTGCCCACAGTGGGACTGAACTTCACAGAGCACTACATTCCTTGGTCCTGGCCACAGGAGAGGTCTCTGAGGACAGAGGGACCCAAACCCATGCCTCAGAGGATAGTCCCCAGTCACCAGCCCATCCATGCTCTGCTACCGTATAACACACGGTAGAAAACTAGGGGCACGCAGCAGCCACACGTGGTGCTCGGTATGATCTGTTTTCTGCTCGCACATCCCTAGGCAACAGTGGTGTGTCAGCATAGGTGTTCCTGACTGACACCCCACAGTCACCTCCACAACCTTCTGCGAGGACTTGCACTGCTTTCAGCAAAGAGGCTATGAACGGTGCTTAGTGCCACAGAAAAGGCTGGTGTGAGACACCTAGGGAAATGCCCCAGCCTGTGTGCAGGGCAGACAGAAATGAGAGGAGTCTGATAGCAGCCTGGGAGGCTGCTCCTGCCTGACTGCCCTGAGCAATTAGTAATTAATGGGCCATGACATACGAGAGCAGTATGGCGAAGCAGGAGGTGGACGTTTCAGCCACTGCAGTGAGCTGGTTCCTCTCTAAGGCTTAGCAGCTACGAGTTAAACCAGTTGTAAGTGCCCTCAGGCACAGGCAAAGGGTGCTGTGATGGGACATCCTCTCCTGCCTCCAGCAACGGTGGTGTCCCCTTCATTAGCAAGACCATTGCCGTGCCAGCACAATCATGGTGGGGACCCAGCGGCACGTAGTGCCTCTGATGACAAATGGCCGTGGCTCTCCCTTGCCTGCTGCCACTGCTCTGCACAGCGGGCTGTCCCCAGACCAGAAAAAGAGGGATTTGTGTGAGCGACTGGCCCGCTCAGCATGTGCTGCACAGCCCAATGTCACACCTGCCCATGTTTCTGGCTGGGATCTTTGGACAAAAAACATGGTAGCCCTACTGCAGAGTTTAATCTTGAGCTGCTACACTCAGCTCCTAAAGGTCCGGGAAGGAAAGGGTGCAGCGGTGCTTCCTATCTGTGCTCTCCTTACCAAGCCGAGATCATGCCAACTGATTAATCTTTTTTTAAATTTCACACTAGCCGATTTTTAAATGTTCTCAGTCCTGCATCAGTCTTTCTGGGAAACAGCACCACCATCTAGTGACATCCGCACCAGGAGATTGCCCTCAGCAGTGTCATATCCAGGGTCATTAATGCCAGCTCAGGCATCTTAGCCCATGTCTTTGGAAACCCCATTTTTTCCAGCATTCATCCCTCGTTACAACATCCTACCACCTAATTCACTGTATATTTACAGTTGAGCCCTTCTGTGAACAGCTCTGTCACAGCTTCACAGCCAAAAGCCTGCAAGCGGGCTTGTGAGAAGTTTTATGTATCCTTGCCCTTTTCTCACTCAGCTGAAAGGCTGCGTTGAGGTGATTGGGATGAAAACAGGAGGATGAAATGTAGCTGTCACCCTCGGGCAGGAGGGCAAGGAAGGTCCAGGTTTAAGCTTGGGAGGATGAGCTATAAAAGGGGGTTGAGAAAAAAATTGCCCAGTTGTTAGTACAGAGGAGTCAAAGGCAAGACTGGGATGAAGGCACCGGGGATGCAGGAGCTATCTGCCACTACCACCCTACTGTATTTTCAGATTTATTGCTTTCTCTAATACTGTTCCCTCAGGCTTTTGAGGAGCTCCATATAAAGCTCAGGAAAGCCTAATGTTGTCAATCGCAACTCTCTTTGCTTTGATCCTTAGGAACATTTTGTCAAGATTTATACTCCCTGGGTGCCGGGGCCAGTGTCCAGGCCAGTGACTGCCACCCTGCCTCCTCTTTGCACCTGCACTCTCCCATGGGCTGAGCTGCTCCACTGCTCCTCGGGGACGCAGGTGGACAGGCCCATCCAAAATGCGCTTGGACAGTGCCCTGCCCCACAGCCTGGGTAAATCATATGCTACGGCCATGATATTTATTATTTTCAAAACTAATGATAATAAAACAGTTGCAGAAAGTCTGCAGCAACTGCCTACCACCTGTGAGAGTCAGTAGAGATGGAGTTATAAATAAATAGAAGTATTCCAGGAAATTTTTCCTCCTTTCTTTCTTTTTTATTATTTATGATGTCAGGAAGCTCAGTACCTTTTCCCCCATGCCTTTGTGCTGGCTGTCTCCCTAACTCCCACGTCCCCTGCGACTCCAACAGCAGCAAACACAAGACCTGAGGCCTTTTGTTGGGAACTCCTCTGCTGTCTTTTATCTGCTTGAGTGGCTCAGCTAGCTGGGGAAGGGTCTGCACAAACACACACACACACACACGCACAGAGAAAAGCTCTGGGTCTGATGTAACTTCGTTAACTGCATAGCTCCAGCTGCAGCTGGGAGCTGGGCCCAGGGCTTTCAGCAGTGATAGTTATCTCCGCTGCAAGCCATCAGCCCAGAGGAGCAAGCGACCATCCCCGCTGCGCACGCGGCGGGTGTCCCCATGCCTGCCTGCCGCCAGCCCAGAGCCCTCCTTGCTGGCTTGGCCACGCTACTCTCATGCTCCTGAGGTGCAGCAGACATGGGTTCCTTTATCTCCAGCCCCTGCTGGCACTGCCAGGCATGAGCTGTCTCCATGAGAGGGCCAGTGAGAGTGGGATGGAGGGAGCACATACGGTGGCGTAGGGAGGAGATGGCATGCATCCATCCACCCTCGGCTGAGCATCCAGAGGAGGAGCTCTCCTTCCCTAGGAACAGGCTCCCTGACCTCAAAACAGTCATGCTAACTGCTGAAGTGAAACAAATTGCATACATCTGCATATGGATATGCCCAGACTTCCTGTAACTGGAGATGGCCTCAAAGTTTCAGTGCAAAGTTTGGGGTGTCTGTTTCTAATCAAACCTAGAGAGACCTTGAGTTACATATTGTGAAGATCTCCATGACAAGGAGGTAACGTGAGTATCATTGCACCCTTACAAGCCCAACAGGACCGCTTGGTGCCTCCTTCACGGCTTACGACTCCATCCTTGCCCTCATAGCAGTAGAAGGAGGATATTTTCTGGCTTCCCATGCTGATACCCTGCTCTCCCAGTGCCTTGGCTGCCAGCTAGACCATCAGCACTTCAGAGACCTTCCCTGAGTCACCCTATATCAGTTGCCAATGGGCAGGGACAGCCCAGGACAGCTGCGCGCGTGGGCCCCCATCATCACGCCACTCCTTTTCGGGCAGGAGAGCTGCCTGCATCCCCAGTTCACCTGGAGGGGAAATGCCTTTCCAACCTCACTGCATCTGTCCTGGGAACCCCACGGATGAGGAATGAGGTGCAGGAAACACAGACCACACTGCATGCGTGGCCACACAGTGAGCCCCCGAGATGTCCAGGCAGCACACTGCTCCGCTGACACCCTTGCTGGTGGAAATGGGCATTTTGACCACACCATCACATTTGGATTCACAATTCGTATCTGTTTTTCTCCTGAAGTGTGCTATTTTGGGAGAGTGATGAAGTAAAATCTTCTCTGTGCACAATCTTAAGCACAAAATTTAATTTAGTGCAATGTCAGCTTGGTGCATCCACATGGCGAGGGAGAGTGGGATGTTTCAAATACACAACTTCAGGCTCAGCTTGAAATGATGTTTCCTTTGCATAACACATACATGACAAGCTATGACTCCTTTGTGATAGACTCCTTCACAAAGATCCTGTGATTGCAGGCCCATAGCCTAAGAGGTTGGAAGACAGCTATACAGCCAGCAAAACCCAGGATCACAGGCAGCACAGGGCTATTTCCCCCAGGCTCCAGGCAAAGAAGCCTGCGGGGTCTTGGCATTGCTAACGTACTGCTCCGGCAGCATCTCGTCTGAGCTGTTACAGTCTCGGTGAGGAGCCCCATGCTATCCCAGCCCCGGGGGGGGCTCCAGGAGTAGCCCGGGACACCTGGACACCTACAGGCACACAGCAGCTCACAGAGGCTGCCTGTCTGCAGCCAACCCACGTCCAAAGCGTGTGGCATGTGTGGCATGTGGCTGCGCCAGGCGGCCTCTCTGCTCCCACGCTAAGTGGCATAGGGGCCTTCTGCCTTCCCACCCAGGCATGGACACAGGGCTTTTCTCCCCTGCCCATCCCCAGATCCCTGTGGCCTCCTATGCCAGCCATTTCATGGTGCCTCTCCCTGCCTGCATAGCCATGGTCTGACTTCTACTTTTCATAGCAATGATGCTTTTTTTAAAAAAAACCACAAAACATCTAGTGCAGATGTTTAAGAAGGCCTTTTAAATCCAGTTCTGGCTGTTAATGTCATTCTCTCAACTCTTGCTTAAATACCAGTGCTAAAATTTTGCCTAGATAGGATTTGGGCAGTGTATTCTACACTTCCTACCAAGGAAGATTTGCACCACAGCCCAGCCAGCACACCTCCAGGACTTGGCCGGCCATAGTAACCTTATCCAGTCCTTGTGATCTTGCCTTAACACATGCTGAAGCCATTATGCTTGTTCCCAAGTTGTCTGTTGCAGCCTTCTGCCTCCTGTCTGTCATTGCAGCCTAGAAGTCAGCACAGGCCTATCATTTAAAAAATATCCACATTTTGGGTTATATAGGATAAAACGGAGTGGCTGGATTTTAGACATACAGAGGCCCAAATCTTTAGGTTTATTCCTGTTCAGGGAGTGAGCTCTCTTGTAGTCTGCAGATGCAGAGAAGAGTTTAAAGATGGAGCAAAGACCCAGAATTTTGTGACTGGATCTGGCATCACTGATTTTATTAGCAATGATCAGATACTTAATCATACCTTCATTCCTGGGCCCAGCTGAAGTGTAAAACTGGGCAGCATTCATCTCAGTTGCAGGTGGGAGAAGTCTACATAAGACACAAGCCATTGGCATTATTCTGGAAGCTGCAGTTACCCTTGCTGCTAAGCAGAAACTGGCTGGAGCAGCTCCATTTCAATGCTGGATGAGGATGAACACATCTCCTTGTGTCCAGCCTACCAGCGGTTCCCTTGAGTTTGCATAAAGCAGAGCTGGTTCCTGTATGAAAGCACGTCTGTCCATTTATCCCAGCCAGGGAGCTCATTTGGTTCATCCTGCAGAACCTGAAGGAAAACTGGAATATGCTCCAGGCAGCTCCTCTGCTCATGGCACGGCACGCACCAACTTCCCGCTGCGCTGAGGAGACCACTGCATGAATGTGCTCACCTGCATGGACACCGTCCATCTCTGCTGAGCCTGACCAAAGCTGCTGGCGCTGCTGCTCTGCTGCCTGCAGCCTCCTGAGGCTCTACAGCAAAGGAGGGACATAGTGAAACCAATAGACTAAAAATAGCTGTGAAATACCTGGCCACCTTAGGGAGCTAATTACAGACAGAGCAAATTCCTACAGAAAAGCCTATTCATAGAAGGATGAAAGGGGGAGCGGAGTGTTTCTTTCTACTGTGCTCCTCCTGACCAAACCTAGGGCCCCTCTCTTCAAGAAGAGACTTATTTTTCTGAGCAGAGCATATAGAAGGAGCAACACTAAGGCCTGGAGCAGAAAAATCTCAAAAACTCCTTCTGTTCCTGAAAGGCAGTCTGGGGACAATGCCAAAGGTGCCACACAGCACCGGTGGGTCCACAGGCTTTTGGTGGCCCTGCAGCCAATGTATAACATAAGTCACTGGCTCTGTCTCCACTCTGCGTGCCTCAGAGGTGCTTCCCTGGGAGTCAAAACCACCTCAGCCCTGGCTGCACTTAGACCCTCTTGTGCAAGGTTGGTTACGTTCCCCTCGAGTAAATCACTGTGTGGGTTTGGGGACAGACAGCTTGAAAAACATTAACTCCAGTGCTGCTGAGAAGCTAATGTCACAGCAAGCCTGGGGAACGTGCGCGTGTGTGTCCGCGTGTGTGTTATTTGTTTGTGGAAGTTGCTGTTCCTCTTGGTTTTTTTCTGCGCTAGCTTTCTTCCCCATACAAACATCCGCTTTCGAGGGCACGTATTGCTTTAATGTCTGATTAGCTGAATTCGCACACCCTGTGGCTACTTGGGGAGAGCCCAGCACCATCTGTACAAATGCAACATGCGCTGCTTGCTCCTCTTTCATGTTATTTAAGGGACACTAACAAAACTGGCTTTTATATAAACAAATCAATTCTGAAAACTCTGCATAGAAGCTATGGCTAGAGCAAAAACGCACAGTTTATGCCCCAAGTCCTTCTTCATGTGGCACGTTCATTTGAACAGCAGGAAAGAGCTGACTAGTAAATTTTGAAGGCACAAAAATGCTTCTAGCAACCTGCTGTAATTGCAGCTCACCTTCTGGCTCACAGAATGTGATATAGGAAAAGAGAAAGAGCAAGAAAATGTATTGCCATTGCCTCCACGGGGAGAAAATTAAACTGCTCTGTTGGCTTCCTCACTACTGAATCTGAAAGGAGATTATTGTTTACGCCAAACATTCTGAGGCTGGGGATCTTGGCTCTCTCTGAGGAACCCATGAATTTCTTAGTGACCTGGCTCTCTCCTCTCTGACACCTGAAGGTCTTCAGTGCCTTCGGGAGGTGCTCTGCTGTGCCAGGATCAGGCACAAGATGGCTTTTTAAGTGACAGTGGAGGGAGGTGACAGTCACCTCTGTGCAGGTCAGTGGCAGCCAGACCCTCATTAGATCCCACGTAGGCAGCCCCAGGCTTAGGGCTGAGGGTGGTCAGCTACAGGTTTTCAGCATGCCAGGCTACATGCAAAGTCCTTCTTGAAAGTACCACAGTCAAGATGGGTCAGCTTCTGCATTTTAAAATGTCTCTTTTATTTCCCACTGTAGGCATGTCACAAACAGCTGGGAAATAATTGTGGGTTTCTGCTATATCCTACTTATGTCTCCACCTAAAACAGTGCATGTGAACCAAAAGCCACCTAGGACCTCTGAACTGATATATCACCAGTGCTTCTCTGCCAAGGAAAATGAACGAGGCAGGCAAGGATCAGAAGGGGCCTTGAAAGGGCTTTCAGTTTCCCTTTAGCTCTGAATTTGATACCTTTTGGATAAGTAGTCTACTCCTTCCAAAGCAATCCTGCATTGCCTTGCCATGGCCATGGTCCTCTGAGGGTTTTGGCTTTTCTCAAGTCCCTCAGAGCCAGATGTGAGCACCTAACTGCTCTGAAGACCTGGCTCAGTGCTGAATAAGACAAACTACAGGAGCTCATAAAGAAAAAAAAATCAGCATCACTAATACAGGACAAAGTATTGAATGGGATCGTCTCAGTCGTAGACTCATACCTACACACAGGCCAGTAGCTGTTTATTGGGAGTCCACAGACCCTTGAGTAAATGAAAGGCAGAATAGGCAGCTGTTTGCTGAAGACTTTCATTCTCCACGGACAAGCACTACAGGCAGCTTGGGGTTTTGCAGGCCCTGGTGCACTGACCCAATGTGGGGCCTCTGTCCTGCTTCCATCTGAGCTGAGCGTCACTAACTGGCCATCAGCATCTGGGGCAGCATCTGCCCCATCTGCCTGTCTCCCTTCTTATTTTAGGATCATCCAGTTCTCTCAGGATTGTGTTTCCTTTAGAAAATCTAGATATAGCAAGGTTGCTCCTCCCCTGTTTGGAAATTGTGTCCAGCAGAGTTACATGAGGAAAGTGTTTAAGGTAGCCAGGATTCAACCCCCTCCCTGCTCCAAGGCCTTATAAAGTCAGGCCCTGTACCTGCGGCAGGGAATGGTAAGCATTCGGGAGCTCTGCGGCTGGTGGCAGACAGTGCCAGTGGGAACACCAAGGGTTGCTCAGATGTGAGTGACAGGTGAGGGTGATGCAGGGCTTAGGGCTAAGCTCTCACTCTGAAAGGAAGAGCTTAAGCCTCCCCAACGGATGCAGATTTATGTATTTGTCTTAACCTCATCCATGCCCTTTGGCCACTGCAAGGATCTGAAAAGATCCCTTGCCTGAGCATTGCAAGACAAAAGGGGGCTTTTCACTGCAAGTTGTCATCTTCTCCAGAGCTTTCCTCCGCAACCAGTCAGTGCCTCCCTCTTCCCCACAACACGGCCTGGACATTTCCCCTACCGTTTCTGTTCAAGGCTGAGTTCTGGGTGAGCAGGGCATCCGCTCCATCGGGGTGAGAAGGAGGCATGAGGCACCGGTGCAACCTTCCATGGTCTCAATGCGTGTTGCCTTCCACGTTAACCACACACCAAGCGAGGCACCACCAGCCGTCGTGTATGACAGCCATTGAGTTAGAGGAGAGCGGGGGACGCTCCTTTCAGCTGGTGGGGAGGGCTGGTGAGGCAAAACCGCCTGAAGGGAGTTGAGCCTTGCTCTAATGTCTGGCTATGGCACAGTTTAATTCTCTGCTGCCAGCTTGGAGAGTGATTCACCCCATCCTATGTGTCTGTGCCTGCCCGGACAGTGTTCATGCCGTCAGTCGGTCCATCTGTCCGTCAGTCTGTCTCTCTCTGCATTCTTCTGTCTGTCTGCTTTGCAAAAGCAACCTCTTCACAGCACAGGCAGCAATGCATTGCTGAAGTTCAGCTGCCTCCCAGAGGTGACTTCCAGTTGCCTGTTTTGTGCTGCTGGTAACAGGGCTGGAGCTGCAACCTGAAATAACCGGCAGAGCAGAGGGGCAGGAGGAGGGAGATTAGAGCCACTTTGTCATGAGCTGAGCAAGAGCTCAGCTGCCTCTGCATTATGGAGTCCTGTTTCAAATTAGTGACAGACAAACTTCAAAAGGCTTGTAGGCACCGGCCGGAGAGGCGTCTGAGCGGGCTCTGCCTAGCTGAAGCAGCCAGCCTGCGGCCCTAATCCAGCAAAGCACTGCAGCATATGGGTGTCCCTGGACTACCCTTATGCTTAAAGTGAAGTGTTATGTACTTCAGACGGGCAGTCAGACAAGCCCCAACAAATCCGCCCAGCACAGCTCCTGTGCTGCTTCTTGTGCTTCCCGATTTGGGTCCCCTGGTGCCCCCGTGGAGAAGAGCTCGGGATTCCAAGTCTGGATGAGATGCTGCAGCAGCCTCATTGCTACCCAAGTACAGTGCATCTCAGGGGGATTTGGGTGCTACCATTTTCGCTTGGAAATTGGAAAGCAATAGTCATGGGAAAGCTGAAGTGAAAACCAGAGACACCCAAAGTTGGCTGAACCTTACTGAACCACAGAAAGGGTTGAGTTTAAACGTTGGGCCAGGTTCTTTAAGAAAATAGTTCTGCTGTTCTTCAGTTTTATACAGCTGATTAGTAAAGAAAGGCCCGGACGAGGGAAGAAAAACATTCAGCTTTCCCCAAACCTGCCCGTTCTTGGAAGCACAGCTAAAATTTATTTCCATTCAGACTGCACATTGCAAAACACAAGGCCAGCCAGGTCTGGGAATTGCTAATGTTCTTACAAGCAGTAGGCTTTTAGAAGTATTCCAGAAAGAAATCACATTCCTGGCTACCAAACCCACCAATTCACAGTCACTGGGGCTGGGCGACAGGCTGGCATCAGCTTTTGCTGACAGAGAGAAAGAGGGCAGCAAAATCACAAACTGAAGCAAGAAGCAGCACAACCAAACTGGGAACTTGCCAACCAAGAGCGAAGACAAAATAACTAACAGCAAACCTGACAGGGACAGGTTGTTTCCCCCAACCTCTACACCCCTTCTTGCTCCGTTGCTCAGGTCACCGCTGCAAAAAATCTCCCTGCCGTGGGGTCAGGAGATGGGGATGGTGCTGCAGTCCCACAGGGTTTTTCCTGCTGAGGAGATGCTGGTGCCCAGGGAGAGGGGGAAGCCTGGAGTCCTGACAGGGTCTGAGGGCACCGGCCACCCCTGCTAGCCAGGGGCTGTCGTCCTTGGTCCCCATGAGCCCACTGTGCAGTACAGGGGGTGCATGGCAGCCTCAAGCTCTCACTGACCAGAAGAGCTGTTTTGAGGTATGGGGGGGGCATAGCTGCGCTGCATGGCCTGGCCGTGAACTGCAGCGTGTCTACACTATAGCTGGGGAGAAAGGGCAAAGAAAGAAAAATCCATCTAAGACTGACCTGCCTGGAAACTCCAATTGCCCCTTACACAGTCTAAACAAATACTTATTTAAATTACCCAGAAAACCCCAGTCTTCTTATATGTATCCCCAAAGAGTGTCATAAAATGTCAACAAAAAGGACTCGGTTAACCTCTGCTGCCCTGCGTTAGAGGAACATATTTCAGCTCCAGTAAAACTGAAGTTTAATAAACTCTTGGCCTCTGTAGGATCCCTCCAGCCTCTGCAGCAGCCAGTTCTCCCTTGCCCTAGCCTGGCTCCAGGTTTACGTCCGCTGATGGCATTTGCCGTGAAGAGCAGCCAGCAAGGTGGGGAACTGTCAGCACCGCTCCAGCCTCTGATGGGAGCCCAACCATCAATCGCGGGTGCTACACTCTCCCACCTTGAATTTCTTTCTGTTGGGGCCATGGGGAGGAGGGAAAGGATGCTTGAAACTCTCCCCCATTTCTTGTCGGCTCCAAAATCTAACCCCCAGCTTAGTGCACTTTTATCTCTGGAAGGTTAGCTCCACATCCTTCGTATCACAGCAGAGAGAAGGTGCACGTTCTCCATGGGAGCCAGGATAATCCGAGTCTTTTGAATTATACCAACCACTGATGCAAGCTGCCATGCTTGGGAAAATACTGGGAAACCCTGCTTGCTTCACGGTTTAAGTACAATGTTTTCTTCATCCAAAAAAATACGTATGTGCAGTTCAATGATCTCCTCTTAATGAAGTTTTGCCAGCTTATCGAGGAGTAAAAACGATACTACATGACTTGGCCAATTACTCTCATGAGACATTTGTGCAAGAGCCCAAGCACATGGTTCGCAAAGGAAAGGGATGAAAATGATTTACAGAAGCAGCGAGGCAAAGGTTTATTGATAATGAGGCACTAAGAGGAAATGGGATGAATGTGCCTAGGATTTCTCTGGTAAATGAATAATGAATAATCTTCACAGACAGCAACTTACATTTTTCATTTTGAATTGAGAATAGCAAAAAACAGGGCAAATGACAGTTATTAAGAAAAAAAAATCCATTAGATAGTACTGAACAAGGAAAACATCCACGGAAGCGTGCTCTTACTTGTGAAAGGGGAGCTGTGAATTGCTCCAAGGGTAAGCTGCGCTTGTAAAGTAATTCAGAGCGCTACAAACTTGGAGGCCTGAGAAGGGGGATTTCATTTCACTTGAGGACTACTTCACCTTGCAACACGTTTAATTGTCACCAGGGAAACAGAAGAAAGAAGTAGGTTTGCATGAGTCAAGAGAATTTGACCTTCACTTTCTTGTCCACCTCTGTGGTTCACTTCTCCTCCCAGACTGCCCATGCCTGGTGAGCCGCACTCCCACAGCGTCCGCCCATCCTGCGTGTGCTCTCCAGCCACTCGACCCTGACCACTGAAGTTACCGGGGTCTGGCCACTGCATTTGGTGGTGACCAAACCAGGCCAAGATGTGGATCTCTCACCATCACCTGCAGCACTGAATCCCGTTATAAAGCCACTCTGGGACGAAATTTTTCTGGGGACAGGCTGGATGTGAGAGGGCATTTGCCCCTCATGCTGTTGCAGCTGCAGATGGTGCCCGGAGCAATGTGGCTCCACTGGCGCTGATGGACTGCAGCCGCTCTGCCAGCTGGGGGTGGCCCCTGGCTGCTCAGCACCACGATTACACCCAATGCAGGGACCAAACACATCTACAGGACACAGGAGGATGAGCAGTGAGAGCACTGTGCAAATGGCTTTTGTGCCTTTCCTCTTATTTCTTTTCTAAAATATTTCTTGCTTCCTGGGTCTTTGGGTCATATATGCTGCATCCCTACCGCCGGTGCAGAGTTCTCCGTTTTCTTCTCATCATCCAGCGTGTGAAGGCAATCCTTACTTACTGCCAGCATCCACATCCTGTTCAACAGTGTCCTCTGGGTTTCCCGCAGCATTCACTGAGCCATATCAGAGGGTCGCACAGAGATGCCTGAGCCACAACGGGCTCAGTAAGACGAAGCACCGCTATTGCTCATGTTGTATGGATGGCAAACCGAGACAGAGAGCCACCAAATGCAGAACAACTGCTCTGAGATACCTAAGCCTGAGTTTTAAAAAGTACTTAGCATTGTCTAACATTTTTGCACCTTGGAGATGAAGGTCCTGTCGGCCTCAGTATGCTTCTCAGATGCCCTGAATAATGCAATACTTTTGTATCTTTGCCACCCAGTCCTAAGCCCCTGCTCTGTCAGACACACGACACACTCCCCAGTCTTCATACCATTCTGCCACATCCAGATTTCTTATCCCAGCCTTCTGCTGCTTCCCCAGATACAGCTTTTCTTGTGCCTGTAGTTACATCAAACATGGTACTCCTCTACTTTGCCTAAGTCCCAGGAAGGCTGGACCATCTACCGGGGTAAATGGCCACTGCAAGAAGAGCGAGTTCAGACCTGGCTGGAAACATGCCCAGAACATGGGAAATCTGCAGTGTATTTAGGTGTGAAAATCAAAGCTGTCGCTACTGAGTGAGTGAGAACCACAGCTTCTTAAGGCTTGTTCTTGGACAATTTTTCAGAAGAAAGGCATGAAGCACATTTCCTACCCAAAGCCCAGCTCCACTGCGAGTCTGATGTTCTTGCTCCACAGCACAGTGCACCAGAACTTTTGAAAAGAGACATCATCAGTTTTTTCTGACATGGAGAAAACAAAAATATGCTTAGCTTTAGCTACGTTCTTGGAAACAGCTTGACTGATTCAGATTAACTTTAAAAAAAAATAGTGTTATAAAAACAGCCAGAGGCAAACAACTGCTGTGGGAGCTTTTAGGCCAAATCGTTAAGTTTTGATTAAGTTAGAAGCAACTGGAGGCAGGATTTTGGTAGGAAGTGTCAGGGAGTAGACACAAACAAAGTGACTCTCGTAACACACTTCCTAACAGAGAACAAAAAAATCATGAATCTTGGAAACGGTGAAGCTCCTGGAACACCGCTAATTCTCAGCAGAACTGGATGATTACGTGAAAGATGATGACCATGAAAATCAGCCTAAATTAAAAACTGTATCCACATCAGCTGAGCTCATGCCCACTTTTGTGTTTATTTCCAGTTAGCATTCCAGGATGGGATCATGTTGACAGGAGTGTCTGCAAATATCAAGTAAACATTAGCAAATATTTACAGAAATCATCTTTAGGAACTCGTGAAAAGCAGTGTTTGCCCCAGAAACCTACTTCTGCCAGTGATGCTCATCCAACCAGGGAACAGAAAAGACTCTTATCTCATGTGTCCACTGTGTACCTACCTTCCACTCACCAGCACAGATCACCTTTCTGCTGAGATTACTCACAAATGTCATCCCAACAACAATCCTGGGTCCCAGACAGACCTTGAAAAATCATACCTTGCTCACCGACAATTTGCAAACGCAAGGGGCATTAGTTCCTCCTGCCCCATCTCCCAAAATACTGCCTTAGGGGAGCCTTTGTTTTGGGAGATTTCTGATCTACACGTGGACACCCACGTGCTGACACAGCCCCCAGCTCAGAAGGGCTCTGCCTAAAGAAGACGCCATCCCCACACCAGTGCCACAACCAGAGCTTTGGTGTTTAAAAGTTGCCTTTTCTAGCAAGGCAGAAAGCAATGGGAAGCCTTAACAACATGTGGAAAGAGCGACTGCAGTCAGGATGGCCTAGAGAGGAGAATAAAATACACAATCATAAAACATGGGCTGGAACCAATACATGTCGAAAGCGCCGGTCTCAAAGGTACGTACTGTTTCAGAGTTTCCTAGCTGAGAGTAAGCAAGACCCCTTTTCACCCGCTCCGTCTTCCTCCACTCTTTAGAAATAAGCCTTTCTGCAAGGGTCTGGAAAGAATGAAGTTTGGGAAGAACAGATACACACTTCAGTTTCCAATGTCTGAGGACTCCCAGCACTAGTGGGGCCACTAGGCACCATCTGGCCTCCCAAAGCATCCCCAGCTCTTGGGCTCAGAACATCTGCAAGGAAAGCTGCTGGGGGCTGCAGCGGGTTGCTTTCTCCTTCCTTCTCCTCTCAGACTAGGCTTCCCGCACGCTGTCTTCTCAGATTTACTATCTCACAGTACATTTGGGTCATGATTTTGCAGACTTCACGAGGGGCAAACATGCCTGTACGGGAATGTGTGATTTCTGCTGCAATTCATTTTGTTCATAAGGCTCTCAGGAGAAGATATACAGTCAGACATAAATAATGGGGCTCCAAACTACAAAACTGCTTCAATGAACACAGTTATGAGGCTGTAGCTTCCAACAAGCCAAGGTTTTAAAGCCAAGGTTTTAGTGCCAGAGCAAACTGTGGAAGCTCTCCATCCTGAAGAAGGGGTCGGAGAGCCCCGCTGCTGTGCCTGCCAGTACTAAGAGGCTTGCCTGGAATTAGGGACTCTCTGAGTATTTGCAGCTCATGTCCTCTGTTTTCCAAAGCAAAGATGCAGCTTCCCGAATCGGCTTAAATCACACCGTCCTTGCCCATTGATACTTCCTACAGCTGATGAAGCTGAGGCTTATAAACAGGGATAACCTGACTGCTATACAGTCCAATTTGCTTCAAACTGTAGTACGTACTGGACTAAAAAACCTTCCTCTGTAAGTAACTCCTTTGTAAAATAACTCCCAGCTGAGAGTAATGGGGATGTGTGTGTGCGTGTGTGCACCTTTGTCAAGAATGTAATCTGACATAAACAGAAAAGAAAACTTTGGTGCTCCATCTCCTGTCAGTAGATGGACTGTGATGTTTAGATGCTACAGTAGAAAGCTCTATAGATTATTACCAGCTGGGGACAGTCCGGAAGCCAGTGTGTCATCTCTTTATTTAATGGGTCTTCCCCCCAGGAGAAAGATCTGCCAGGAGAGCTGGGGGCTGTGGAGCAGAGTTGCCCGCCTGGGGAAGGGGAGGCCTGGCACAGTGTTCCTTTGTGCAGGACATGACAGGGCGAGGAGCGGGCAGGGACAGCCCTGCTGGGCTCAACCATGGTTGAGCTATCACCCCCACTGCTATCACCCCCACACTGCTGGGTCCCCTGCTTACCCCTGCCCCCTGCTCCGGGCGTACCTAGCCTGCTCTGGGTTGTGCTTCAAGCAGTCTTCGGTGCCTTCATCTGCTGGTTTCATCGGCTTGCCCATGCTCACACCACTGTATCAGTACTTCTGGCACGGGGCTGAGGAAAAGGGAACTGCTTCGCTCACCACTGTCAGGCACCCCTGTAAAACCACCTCCTGCTCAGCCTCCTGCCAACAGGACCCAGACCCATGGACCTGCTTCATCTCAAGACATGCGGTGAGGAAGTGTGTCAGAGCAACCAATTAAGCTATTTACATACTCATACTGCGTTTTCCCATCCGGCCATTTTCACAGAGCCAGCTCGGGCTGACTCTGCTCCCACTGGGATGCCACTGCAGGCTTTCAGCTGCTGCTCCCTTTCCTTTTGACCCCCTGAGAAGGAGTTCTCAGGGAAGTTTTTGGGTTTAATGAAATCTGTGGGCTAAACCAGGTCATCCCCTATTTTTCCCCAGTAGGGAACTAATTTCTGTCAGACTCAACATCCACAGCTGTATTCCTGGCTTTCAGGACCCACTCAGTTCCCTTCATAACTCCTCCTGGGCCAGGACCCACTGGCCTCTTACGTCTTGATGTGCATATGTGGTCACTGCTACACACCATGGTTTACTTGCTTTGGGCTCCTAATCTCTCCGTCTCCATCGGATGTGGAATCAGCCAGGTTTCTACACATAAGCCTACATCAGAGAATATGCATGTTGCCTGAGGCAATACTCACATTTGGTTTTCTCTAGAAAAACCCCAGCCATTCCACTTGATTTTTGCAGGATCCAGATAGGCCAGACCAGTGCGTACCAAATGGCCCAGATTTACGAACAGGGAGTGTGCTCTGTTTCCTGGCTAATGTCTGAAAAGCAGAACTGGGGTCAGACTGCACTCTCCCTTTCTACTTCTCTGAAAGTCATTAAAATCAACAGAATAAACAAAGGACTGGATTAGTCCTTGTCCTTTTGTTGTTCTCTTGTAAAGTATCTGGGGGGTGATTCAGTTGCCCTCTCATAGGTTTCTGATGTCGTGCAAGACACACTAAGGTCTCTCAGATGCCAACAAGGGGCAGGCAGATACCAAGGCCTTGAGGAGCAGCACTGGGAGACCAGGTAGTGTAAATGGGGACATCTAGGCCAAGCGTCATGCAGTTGGATCAATGCCTCCTCCCAGCACCAGCCAAGCTTCCTCTCTCCACCGTCCATAGGACGCTGGGTATCTCCTGTTGCATTTACTAGCATCTGACAAACCTGCCGAAATACTTTGGCCTCAAAGCCTCTGCCTTGTTGCACGCTCTTCGTGTCTAGGTCCCCAAATATGGCGAAAAATTCATCCCTTAGAAGCTTGGTTGCAATCACAGCCTTTTTGGGTAAGCTTCAGGTCATTTTCTAAAGAAATCCATAGCTACCAACAAATATTGTCTGGCAGATTCCATCTCAGGCAAAGGCCCAACCACATCAGCAGCAATGAATCGCAGTAAGGTCCCCAGGAGACACTGCTCAGTAGGGTTTCTCCCCATCTTTGGGGACCCACTTTTGAAATACAACCCGTGCAAGAAATGCATCACATTTCCTGTAGTAATTTTCCATCATCTGTCTGTATTTTCCTCAAAACAAGTTCTCTTTTGGCTTGACTAAGGATTTTGCAACCTCAAGATGTCCAATGGTTTTGACATCATAACGAAACCTCAGAACCTCCTTTTTGAGTGTTTCAGGCATAATGAGCTCTCATGAATACTCATCACCCATTGTTTTATTTCCCCATCCCCTATAGAACATTTCATCTTTAAATTCCCACTTTCTCGCTATGACCAGAGAACTTTTGCCCTGCTACTCTGAAGAGAGTCTATATTCCAAAGCAAACACAGTTGCCAAATAAGGGGTTTTTTTCAATCACACGTTGTTTTGATACCAGGAGCCTTTTTGAGGGACACTTTTAGCTCCTTGAACTCTGCTCTTGCAAACCTACATCTACTGGATGAAGCAGGAGTGTTTTCATTCCTGCAGACTGTGAAAGAAAGGAGAAAAAAAAGGATGCAGTCTCAATCTTTTCTTGCTGTCCTGCTGAGGGAGATGTCTGCCCCAAAAAAGACATTTGAACAAGGCGTTGGCAGAACTAGCCTTTGGTGACTTTGGTCTCGTGTCAGTGCCATCCCCACGCCACAGGCACCCCCAGCTGTGTTCAGCGGAAACTGCTTCAGCTCTGAAAATGCCCAGCTGCTCTCCTCCGGCCACCGAGGTAGCTGTCCCTTCTCACAAGGAGCATGTAGAGCTTTTGTAATCCTGGCAAGCCCGCAGCTGAGCCTCCAGCAGCAGGATCAGTGCCCCGCAAGACCAGGCAGGCTGACAGTGCCCTGCTCCCTTCCCTCGCATCGGGGAAGCGCTGCCCCATCACCCCTGGCTGGGCGTTTGCCCAGGGTGCGTGTTACACCTCTTTTCAACAGGTCACCTCACTCTGTGTTCAATTTCAGATTGGCAGCCTTGAGCTCGTGACAGCCTGCTTATAAAACATTATCAGTTCCTATTAAAGGGTTTACCATATGCCAGGGTATCCTCAACTATAACGGAGGGATTGGATGGCTGGCCATACAATACCTGCTCTGTTGGTCTCTCGAATGAGGGCTGCCTTACACAGGTGGTGGGAGACCCGCGCTACAGTTTGCTGTGGACTTGTCCTAACACGAAAGCCATTTTCACCGCCAGATATCCACAGTGGAAACCAAAATGAACCTAGTAAGGCACATCCCAGATATTATCTATTAATGGTAAGGCACAAGCACCCTTTGATTAACATATTACACAGCAAAGCTCTTGTTGGCCTCTTTTTCTAACCAGGACAACAGATCAGGTCCAGGAGCTGGCTACAAGCTCAAAGAGACAGCTCAGGGGCCTGCCCGTGGAGGCAGGCACCGCAAACAGATTGCCCAAACCTCTTTCCTTCACATGAGCCATGTCTTTAAAGGAAAACACCACAAGTTGAAAGCCCTGGTGCTCACTGACCAGGTACCAACCACAGTGATGTACACACTGAGTGTTAGTTCATCTCCCACCTTGGCTGTGCTGAGCATTTTCATGGATCCCGGCGGTCCAGTCTGCCGTAGGCATTTCTCCCCAGCAAGGGCACTTTCCCCAGTCCCTGCCTTCCTTTGAACCCATGGGGTAGCTCCATTTTGGACTGTCCCATCATCTCCCTCTCTGTCTAGTTTCAATTAGCAGCTGCAGTACCTGAACGAGCATCTGCGGTGCCTATAGATTACACATGCGATAACCCCTCTCTTGCTGCCTGGCTTTCCCCCGTAGCCCTCCCTCTGAAGCGGACTGCTGCCAACTGGAGGCAAATAGGTTGTTCAACAAAGAACTCCATTTTTTTGCCACCAAGGCCAAGGAAAATGGGATTTCCAGTACAACCACCCACAAAAGTAACCTTCCCAAAAGCAAACCAATTAAAGGCTACAAGGGAAGAGCGGGGTTCTCTGAACGCCAACTTAATATCCAGCCCTGAGCACAACAAAGCCTTGCTACAGCCTCAACTCCAACTTAAAACCAGTATCACCCAGCTTTACATGTGCAGCTCCAGGTCCCTCTGTTTCCCGAGTTGAGTTTGGGCCTTTCAGTATATTTTTATGTGGCGCTGTCCTGACTAGCCATATATTTATAACAACCCTCTCTGTGGATATTTCCCCTCCCCATCAGAGCTGCACTTAACTGAGCCACCGCACTCATGTTTGATGTTGTAGCCAATCCCTCATTGCCTTCTATCCTCTATAAGTCCCTTTTTCTAATAGCTTGAAGTGGTATGAACTGGATGAAAATACTCCTCTCTAGTACAGGACCTTATACCTATATAAAGCAACCAGCTTCCCTCTCTTCCAGTAGCAGCTTTCTGACCTCTGTTCAAAGGCTGAAATGCAATATTTAAGCTCCGCCATAAATCCCACAGCTTCGTGGAGTGTTTCTGGCCTCCTGCACAACCTGCCTAAGTGTCTAGCAATTGGTCCATCGGCTATTTATCTTGGAAGTCCTCACTGGCATCTGGAGACATGAGGAACACAAAATGTCTGCAGGTCCTCTGCCAATTTAGGTGGGTCTCTTCTTCCTCTTGCCTTCTAGCATTTGGCTGTGTCCTGTCTAGCTCAGACTGATATCTGGCTCCAATCTGCTTACGAAGGTTCAGACCAAATCTTGATAAGCCAGGTTATGTCTATAACACAGTGCTTCTCAGCTCTTAGGTATGGGTCCTTGCCACAGCTCTGCTCCTGACTCTGCTCCAGGATGAGGTCTGGGCATGCACCATCCCAGGAAAGACTGGAAAAGAACCACACAGTGCTCCAGAAGGTCTCACAGTCTCTGGAACCGGAGACCAGCACCGCAGTCCAGGCTATGGAGCATACCCCTGCCCCAGCATTTGACCTCAGGCTCTTCTCTGTGAACAAGCGCTGCAGAGCAAGGCTCTGTCTGGCTCCTCTTTCCAGCTGGCCACGCAGTGGGAACGGACATGCGTCAGCCTCCCATAGGGTCCTTTCTCGAGTGGTATTACAGGGGCTGGAAAAACCTGATGCCGTGGGCCTCCCTGTGCTTGCGTTACAGAGCACACGCACTAGAAAAGGCCAGTCCTACGGGTGACCCAAACCTCTCCTGGCAGACCCAAAAGCCTGAGACCAATTCCACACCCAGTAGGCTGGTACCCTGGTGAGCCTTTGGTCTCCTTTTTGAGATGTTTTCTATTCTTTCAGAAACCTTGCTGTGGCTCAGGCCTCCTATTAAGTTTCAGGCTGAATAAAATTTTCCAGTTTCGCCTGTTTTGTGAAACATCTTCTGGCCTGTGTCACACACATTCCCCAGCACCTCGCGGAGTCGGGGTCTTGCAGCTGGGCCTTTGGATCTCTCTGGGCACTGTCTCAGCAGAGTCATTCTCTTACTGTTTTCAACCCTTTCTGGGAAGATTCCTGAAATTGCCCTCTCTCCCTCTGCACAGTTTACAACTTTGTTTTGTTTTGATTTCATTCTGGTGTGAATTCCTTTCACTTTCCACTGCTCCTGAATAGGTTAGATGTCTGCAAGCACCTTTGTTATTTGATCCCTCTTGCATCAAAAGAATTAATACAGTTCCCCGTTTCCCTCTTTGGAAACTGCATCCTACCCCAACACCAGTGTTTACTGGTGCCGACTGAAGCAGTCGGCCAATATCCCAAGTCCTGAGGAGGCCGTTTCCACTACAGGGAGGAACTGGTGGGACCCAAGGTATTTGTTTTATGCAGCAGCGTTTGCACACAAAGCACTCTCTCCTTAAACACAGTAGCAATCAGATAGGAGTCATTTCGAGACATTACAAGTTTCTTTTATTTCCCCCAGACAGAAGCCTGACCAAAATGTTTGTTCTGTTTCTTCCTCAGGTTCCTTATTTCCCATTGATAGCACTTCTTTGATGGGCCTTGACTTTCTGTTGACTCCCCCTCTTTGGTTACGTGATGTTTTCAGACTTTTACTGAATAAAAGCGGTTGCTACCTTCATGAGCCCCACAGAGTTTCAGCCAGCCTCAGCATACAGCATGTCTGTCAGTGACTAAACCAGCCTACCTTTCAGGCTCCATCACCGGCTAAAAACCCACTTGCCTGACAGCTAATGAACGCAGTTCTTGCTAATAAAGAATATATTTAGAAATAATACTGATTCAACCATCTGTTGCCAGCAAGCAGATTAACTGCATTGGGATAAAGCCTTAAACCGCATCTTCACAAAAAAACCCCGATTTATCAGATTTAAATTGGCATTTAACTGCTGAGTTAGGCGATACAATGGTCTTCAATCAGTGCAGGTAAGGACAGACCATAGCTCATGACATACCAGCTTGTCATGGCTAAATCTTGCTGGGACCTGAAGATAGCAGCTACTAAACGTTGAATCACAGCTATTCTCAATGGAGAGATAAAGAATTTGATGCTCATGGATGCATACTTATACAGTCCATAAAATCAATTGCAGACCACCTTCTATAATAGTGGTGAGTCTGCTCATCACCCCTCCAAGATACGTCCTCTTCTTCTTCCCCTGCCTCTTCTCATTCACCTATGTTCCTTCCTCTCTCCATCCCTCTCCCCTATTCCTCATTGACCCGTCTCTCTTTGATCAAAAAATGGCCCTAGAAGTATCGTGGTGACCACAATTCCTCTTTCACATCATGCCTACTTATGTGACAGTCAAAATATGAAGGTGATGTGCAAGTATGAAGGAAAACACGATCAAGCAGAATCACCAGTACGTATAATAGCATTGATTCATCTGAACTTACACAGAAAATAAAGTGGAGGTCATTTATTTAATATATGTAAGCAGCTTTCCTCCTTTATTTATGAACTTTCATTTACAAGTTGGGGCAGCTGAGGGACGTGTAACTATGGTAAATTACTCTAACGCTTTAGTCATATGAAATGTTCCCATCCATCTCTTAGTAAATGATTCTCAAGTCACAGGGGTCCCATATTAGCTATATTACTGCTCAGGCTTCTCCTAATCCAGAACTATTTCTCTTTTCCTTTTGAAAATGTATCTACATTGAGATANCCCCCCCCCCCCCCCCCCCCAAAAATGTGTAGGAGTAATACCTCAGAACCACATGACTTTTGGGGCAGGGATTTCTCAGCATTTTCTGAAAAGCAGTGACCAACCCGTATCTTGTTTTGGCCAATATAGGTTGCCCACGCTGATGAGTAGCTTTTTAAAGATGAGACTGTTCATGTGGACTGACAGGTTGAGCCTATTTTATGTACTGAGAGACCTGAGCATATGAGAACACACCAGTTGCTACGGCTTCCTGCAACGAATAAGGACCTGGCTGTCAGGAAACCTAAGTTCAGTCCCCTCCAAAATCAAACACGGGACATCTACTCTGTGAGTTCTCTGGAGTGGGCTCCTTCTCCAGCCCGCTGAGAGCCTCCTTCTGCCGGAGCCACGGCCCTGGCAGGATCACGCTGATGCCACTGAGTGGCGGCAGCTTGACCTTGCACAAGCCACTTGCAGGTTCCGAGTCTCAGTTTTTCCGACTGCAAAATGGGAAGAAAAGTCTCTTACTGCCACAGGATGCGTCGCACTTTACCTGAGAATTGCTACAGCTACCCAAACGCCCTGAACAAGACTTAAGGACTCCAGGGAGCGAAACTGGCTAAAGAGCCGGAAACTAGGGCGACCGAATGGACAGGGCTGTGGCTGGAGATGTCCTTTAGCAGCAGACCTTGGCTCCGAGCCTCCCAGACACCACCTCCCTCTTACAAGGGAAGCTCATCATGGCTTTGAACGTAGGGCTTGGAAAAGGAATAAATCTTCAAGATCTGAGGCATTGAAGTCTGCACATTAGCTCCCCTTAAACCCTGAGTGCATTTAACTTGGGAGGTTAGAAACCACAGCCAAAGAAATCTCTTTTGATTCACAACTTGTTTTGAGCAGTCACCCATAAAGCAGCCAGTGAATCACTCCAGCCAGTTAGTCATGCAACCACACTGAATGTACACTCAAAAGGCAGCACAAAATAAACAGCCTGCAGCTCCAGATAACACACACGCAGCTCATTTGCGCTATCTGGCATCAGCATATATTGTTAATAGGACTCCTACACCAAACCCTTAGGAAAAGACGCACTCATTAAGCATCTCCAAATCTCTCTCCCCATCAGTATTTTTCTCGTCTGCTTCGCACTGTGTTGCTTTCAAAACAATTAAGACTAGTAAAAGTTTTAAGACTCTTTCTCTTTCCGCACCCTTCTTGTTGCTGGTAACGTCCTGCTGGGGTTACAAGCGTGCGCTGCAGAAGTGTAGGGCTAAAGCGGAGTTAATCCCAATCAGCAGCGGACAAGTCGAAAATAAACAGCTCTAGTGCGAAAAGAAATCTTCCTGCAAGGAGGGAGCGGCAGGAATAGAGGGGGAGGGAGGCTCCCGGTCCTTTGACACATGAGTTGTTATAAACAGCTCGGGTCAGGAATCCTATAAAAGTCTCCAGCCAGATCTACCGTCCAAGTCAAGAGAAGCGCAAAACATCTTTGGAAAGAGCCGCGAATAGATCTTCCTGCGCAGCCGGGGTAAGGAGCGTGAGCCCTACCTTCGCGTCCTGCTCCCTGAGGAAATCCCGCAGGTTTCCGCGGAGGAGATCCCGCACCTCCGAGTGTCTGTTCAAACACAGGCTTAGCCAAACTCCCGGCGAGAGCTCCCTCCCCTCCCTGGGAGGGTGCCGGAGCCCTTGAATGGCAGATCTGGTGGCCCTATTGTGGAAAAGAGAGGGCGATTGCCAGGGCGGCGTCAGCAGCACGCCGGGAGCCGGCGGCCGAGCCTGGCCGGGCAGCCGGCCCCGCAGCACCCGGG
>WAAD01030218.1:1844-19659 GCA_013389945.1 Fregata magnificens | reverse complement strand
AGACGCTACACTTTATTTTTGGCATATACTGTACAGATTTAACTCTTGTGTACAATTAAAAAAAAGAATATTACAGTATGAAGGAGAATGGCATGAAGACCACCTTATCCTATTTCCAAACAGCCTCTGAATAATTAGTTTTAGCTAGATGAGAAGAATTCTTTGTCCTTTATGAATTCCTACACAATGAATAACAAGCTATTACGCTAATGCAAGAAAATACTTGTATCAAATGTATATGTCTTCTTTTTTTTGACAGACAATGTGCAACACAAGACTTCTTTTAATTCATACACAGATGTCCAAGATGTTAGCTGGAAAGAAAGAAAGAGTCTGACTAGCAGCTGGGGTTTCAGTATGAAATGCAAACACTCAAGCACTGCTTGCTCTTTGAGTGGATCAGATGGTCTAAATGGGGATCATATCTGCTCATAAGAAGATCTTTCTCACTGTGGCTTAAGAATTTACCTGAAGTGACATAACTTCTTAAGACTGTGTTCTTCACACTGTTAACGAGAATGATTCATGAGAGCAGATGTACTAACCCTGACACACACGGAGTCAAGCTTATAATTTACAACATAGCCTCCTAACAGTGCTATTTTTATGCATACTTAGACGATTTCTTCTCCAGAACTCTAATGCAGGAGTTAAGACTTTATATTACTTTTTATTTTTCCCACACAATGTAATAAACAAGTGGTACGCAAGCACTCCAGAACATGGAAAAGAGCCACTTTTAAATGAACAAAGTAACCTTTTTGTAAAGGGAGTCAGTGTTCCTAAATGGGTTCACTGAAGTAAATCTAGTGCTAACAAATGTATAATGCACTCTGTTGGCAATGGCAAAAAATAAAAAAAAAGAAAACAACAAAAAAACCCCCAAAACAACCCAAAAGCATTAACAAGAATTCTAGTAATGTCTTCTAGTGAATTCAGCATCCATAAAAGAATACTAGGCAGGTTTGTTCACTTTCCAGTGACAACTGTAAAGTATTTAATTCATTCCAATTTCACACAATCACAGAATGGTAGAGGTTGGAAGGGACCTCTGGAGGTCATGTGCTCCAACCCCCCTACTCAAGCAGGGCCAGCTTGAGCCAGTTGCTCAAGACAGTGTCAGGGCTCCAAGGATGGAGACTCCACATCCTTGGAGTTTTGTATGATTACATCCTTGTTTTGTATGATTACATTCCTAGCCTTTTGAAATGTGTAAGAAGTGCCTAAAGATACATCTACATACCCAAATATTGTCCTTTCAGAGTTTTATGCGTTCCTTGCTTACTACTTCCTCTTCCAGAATTAAGTTGAATTCCTTTCTTCCTTTCAGTCTCTCTACTTATTCTCTTTGGTGCTGTCACCAGTAAACTCCCAAACTCCCATTATTCCAAACACCAATGAGGTGTCTGTTGACTACCAGATCCTCAAAAAAAACAAGCCCACCTGGAAAGTGGCAACTGAAAGGCAGCTGGGGATTGCACTGCTGAAGCCAGACACAGACACACTTGGACAATACCAGGCAGGTGGTAGCAGTCCACAGTGGAGTGGGAGCACACAGGCAGCAGTGTCTGTTAAGTTTACAACAATGGCCAAACTGTGGCCATGTTCCATCACAAAGTGGAAAAGTAGCACTGAGACACCAGTCCTTCCCCTTTCTGGGTGCTGCTTTATGCACAGTTCAGCAGGACAGAACAATCAGATCCTAACAACATTTATGTACCCCTTCAGGTAAATACAATGTGCTATATTACTAAAATTTACACCATGACAGCACTTTTGCAAGCTCAGAATACATATTTGCCTTCACCTTCAGTAGTCTGCACATTGGTAGGTTGCGTATGAAAGTCAGAGCCTATTTCATTCTAGAGTACCTGTGCAAACATGTTTCTTTTACAAAAGTCAACAGAACTATGAGTTCTGCTTCTAGTGCACATTATTTTAAGTAGGTCTCCTGTTTTTTTAATGCCTGCATACAGAAGAAACAACCTAAACTTAGCTCTCTACTACAAGAGAACACAGACCCTAAAATTGTCCTCTGCTTAATGTTCTAACAAGCTGCCCTTCAAGTGGAAAACTTCATTCTTAAACAAAGCCTAAAAGGATGCTAGGGAGAATAAGACAAAAGAAAGACCTGCAGGAAAATAAGAGAGCAGGGGGGAAAAAAAAATCTGCTAAAAAAATTAGGAGGATGCCTGGATTATCTAGAAACCATCAGTGTTAAATGCTGGACGTCAATCAGTGCAGCAGCATCCTGCTAACTATTTCTCTTTGTCTCTCTCTTTCTGTCAAGCAAAAGGATTTTGCACACCATACACAGATCCATTTCCTCACTTTACCATTCTCATTTAACTCAATAATTTCTGGGTGAGCCTTTTATCTGTTGCTGAATTTTATTTAGTTGTCTCTTTGTCTCCTCTTGTTTATTTTCCCAGTTATGTCTCTTTTTCTTGCTCTTTTCTATATTTAAAAGTGACTTTCTGTATCAACCCTATCCACACACCTCTGCCTTCCAAACTATTTTCCATTGCCTTTCTTGTTTAACATTGTTTGCCCCTTATTCAGAATTCCCACATTTTTTGCATTTTACAGATGCAAGAGGAACAAGCTCGGTTTCTAGGCTGTGCTTAGATCATCCACAAACAATCCCATGGAACATATTTTGAGAAATAAATTTCACTTACATCTTTATCAGCCAAAGTGGTACAATATAAATCAAAAAGAAAGATTAAGAAAAATAAAACTTTTCAAAATTCCAGTGGATTGGAATGGACGTAGCAACTGCCTCAACTGTTAAGAGTGCCCACTGCATTCATTCGTTTGTTAACTGATACTTCGCTATCTTCTGACCACAAACAGCAGATGGTATTTTGTCATTCGACAGACCTCAGTTTACATAAATCACAACTTCTGCCCTGAAGAGTTTATAATCCAGTGCTAGGTAACAAGTGGATGGATCATCTCCTGCAACAGGCAGTACCATGCACATGAGTCTCCTTCCATTTGCAGCATACAAATCTTTCTGAATCTGTCTGACCATCATTATTTACTATAAATGAATATTTTGTAAATATAATTTACCACTGTTGTAATTTCTGTGACTTATTCGCAGTAGCCCTCACCGCAGAGACTGCATCTAATCAATCCTCAATTACAATGCACATACATCCTATAGGCTACTGATGTCTTTCCTTTCAAACATGTAATACATAATTAATGACAGCTATAATGGCACCAAAGACTCCAAACCAAAAGAACTTCTCACTGTAATTTACACTAACCACCACTAAAGAAGTCTGATTTGTTGGAGCACTTATTATGCAAGATTTTTGCAGTCTTCCAGAAAAGCGATTATTAGTAGTTCTAGTCAGTGACTGCAGCTACTGTACTTTGCTCCTCAAAACGAAGTTCTACATAACTAAGTGTAACGATATTTCCTGTCATAACATTACCTGGTAATAGTTAGGGCTACATCCAAAAATCCTCATTCAGGGAAAGCTTACAGTAAAGCAGCAAAAACATCACTCTATGCTCTATATAAGATACATGCGCAGCTCTGTCCTGCTTTAACACTATAGCTATCAAAACCCATCATACCTAAACTAAAGCTCAGAGTTACAAATGATAATTTTCAAGTTTGTTCATTCATTCATTTGCAATAAAGGTTCTAGTCTTTTTACCTTTCTTTACAAGTAAAATGGAACCTAGGCATTATTATGAAAGGGCAGGATTCATCTCACCAGATTTGAGCAATCCAAAAGTTAAATGCCTGGCTTGGTCTGGTCTGCTAGCCCACCCTGAGGACTAGCAGACTACCAGGGACTACCTTGACTTCCCTGGAGGAGGGGGGCCGGCATCGTATCCAGAAGGCAATTCACCCTAAAGGTGATACCATCTGCAGAAACAAGCCTCCAAATGTCTAATCCCTTTGCAAAGAAACACTGGTATAAAACTCTTCTTTCCCTAGCGTTTCAGTGCATGACTGGTCACACCGTGTTTTGTAGAAGGCAATGCATAATAACACTGAGAAGTAAATTTTCTGATGCTTGAATTGTATCTATAAAAAAACTGATTGGCCCTGTTTGGTTGATAAAATGCCCACCTGAAATATGCAGAAAAAAGGAAATTAGAAGAGGCAAAGGGATGACGAACATTGCTACATTGGACATTTTTACTAAGTTTGAGAAATGGTAGGTGTTATAACTTTAATGGTTTTGATTTGCCTTATCCATTTTAACACACAGAAGTTAATACGATTTCAAATTAATCAGCCAGCAGTTCTTTAAAGTGATATTTACAGCTTTTACATTTAAATGAAGGCAAACAAAAGTATAATTTATGCTATAATAATGACATATAAAGTATCATTGTTTTAATTCTTTAATAGAATTAAGCTAGCTGTGGCAAGTAGATAAAACACCTTTGAATAGTGAAACACTGTCATAGTTTGTCTTGTCAAGGCTCCTGCTTCTAAGAATATTTATGATTTTACTGTTCCTTGAGAACCATAAATGACACAGCATGTCAATGAGACAGTTTCAATCTCAGTCTGGATATTTCCATCCAGAACTAGAGCATAATTCAAGTCTCCATCCCCAGATAACCCCAGCCTTTCTCCTTATACTGCTAACAAAGGGCTTAATGCTGGACTTCCTCCTGAGAAACAAATTCTGTACCTTGTGCTAACCCTCATGACTTCACCAAGACTGCATGGAATAAAAATGAATGCAGCACTTCATTGTGAATTAAGAAAACACGAATCAGACCCCAGTGTACAAAGTGCAACGGCAGTTTTCTGGAGTGACTGCCTGTCAAGTACGTACTAGACTATGATGCACAACTCATTTGACAAACTGAGTGTCAGTGAAGTCACCTACCAGTGTCCTATGCTGCTACCAAAAGCATGTTGGCTGCTAAATGACTTTACATTCTTTTTTCTTTTTCTACCAAGCTTATTTTAGAAAGGTTGTATATCAATCTGGAAAGTGCTGTGAACATGATGTTATCATAATGGTACCATATGCCAGTCGACTACTTACAAATCATCCATGCTTCCCTCACTTGGTAGATTTTAAAAGCATGATAAAGAACTTGACTCTCCTCATGCTTACACTGGCTTTATATCAGTATACTTCCATGTTTTACGTTGGTAAAAAAAAAAGGGAGAAAAATTTGTACCAAACCCTCTAAAAACCTTTAAAGGCTCTTAAAATGGCTGGGTCAAATGACAGGTTTTACTATTCAAGTACTTGCCTCAAAAACAGATGTGTGTATTAAAGATTCAAACGCTAAGAAAAAGTAGAATATGCTCCCAGATCACCTCATCTAGCCTTACAATCTATAGAAATAGGTTACATCCTTTAACTAAAGAGCTTTGGAGCTTTTAAGTTACCTTCCTATTTTGGCCCCTTAAGGAGGTAACAGTGAATTGCAATACTCCACCTCGTAGTTTCTCTATAGTTTTTTCCTACCTTCTTTGTTCCAGAGAAAGCAGATTTTCACGTGTTCACAACATTCAACAAACCTTGCAAAAAAACCACGTACTGTAAGACTTGCGATAAAAACAGGAGGTTAGCGAAAGTCTAGCTCTTAACAAGGNGCATTTGTTCACGAATTTCACACTTGGCTAACCTTTAAGCTGTCATATTCTGGCAGTTCTCTGGTGCCTTTTTAAAACTCTTCACAATATTTTTCAGAGTGACTATTAGTGCTCATAAAATGTATTGGGTTGAAAAACCTAGAAAATGAAGTATGTGAAGTCAGAGCACAGAACTATTTTCGCTCGGCTACTGTGTCGTACTCCTCTTCCAGGCAGAGCATATCTCTAGCAGTGAATCTGATTTCAGCCTCATGCCTATTCATTCATTAGTCTCTATAGTCAGGCTGTTACTAGGAGAAATTCTCAGTGCCAGTTCTTATTGCAAAGGAAAAAGTTAGGCCTACCAGTTCTGGTCTTGTTTGCAATCTGGTGCAAGTTGGATGTGCTCTTCTTTCCTGCTGCATTTCTGTGAGCAGGCTAAGTGGTGACCTTCATCTTGAATCTCTTTCCCTCTCTCAGAAAGAAGCTTTCATACAAATTTCAATACTTTCCCTTTAGAGCAGCAGCCAGACAGGAGAAACGGCCTGAAGGGCTTAGCACTACTGTTCATATACAACTGTTTGTAAACACACTCATCTTAGAAAATTCTGGACTTGTCTTTGGACATCCTGACTGAACACCTTAGGTTCTCTGGGCTGTAGCCCACTGTTTTACAGCTACTCAGTCTGATCTTCACAAGTGCATGGAATACTGTCTCTTCATGAATTTGGTACATAATCTTTAATTCCTAAGGTAAGGATCACATTTTGTAAACTCCTAAACAAAATTCCTCCTCTCTATATGCATACACCAATTGTACATCACTCACAGGAATCACATAGAAGTATCATATGGCAGAATTCATCTGGCAATCTTTAAAACTGAATCTATCTGGGATTTGTCTCCTTTGAGAGTAGCTCTTTTAATTTTCTACAAGCTTTTTCATCTCTCTTTCCTTAACATACAGAACTTCCTCACTGAGGTTTCAATCAGTTTTGTGCAAAGAAAAGTACCAATCACTACTGCAGCACAGTCAGCCTGCACAGTACAGAACAATGAGGTGGAATTTTTTTCATCTTTTCCATTAACATATGAACAACCCTTTCTAGGGGTAACTCAGTTATTCACAATGGTAACTGTAACTATATTTCCTTGATCCCAGGTTTTACATATTATTCATTTGTAGTAATATGTGAGACAGTCAGGGAAGAACTCAGTTGCCTAAACATGGATGCCAAGTGCTATTTGAGACATCTTAGGAGAACCAAGATACCTGTATAGGGCACCAGGTATGACATATGTCTCACAGGACAACGGAGTGCTGGTGGAGCAGCAACTAGAGACCAGGTGGGATACCCTGGAGAACCTAAGATGACTGCGAGACCTGAATTCTACCTGCAACTACAGTGTGGTCTAAAGTCCATCACCATCAGTGGAGAAATTCCCAGTGACTTCGGCTTTGAATTGGAACTAGACTCTGACTCTTGCAGCATCACAGTTTCCTTTGCACAGATATGCAAGGGAGAGAGGGACAGTGTAAGTAACCCCATGCCTCCCAGCACTCCTCTGCAAGATGCAAGCAGAATTGACATATTTGCATAAAATGACAATAAGAACGAAGTGTGTAAACAGGTAATTCAAACCCAGAGTGGTACAGCTGGATAGTTTGTGGGAACCCACCACATGCTCTCCATGCACCTGGAAGTACACAAAGGCCAACGGCAAGCATACATGTTCCAATAATTAAAATGTAAAAACTAGTGCAGGCACCATACTTCCACACACCCCAATGACTGCAGCCCCCATGTTTCAAGAAAAAGAGCTTATAGCTTTTATATAAAGTAGCTGTGAACTGTATAAAGTCTCTACTTAAATTCCCGCCCCAGAGATTTGCACAGCAGTACTGCAAAAAGTAGTAATTATATAGAAGCTTTTTAGTATGCAATGGTATGCAGCACTTCTCTTTTTAAGCTGAACAACCAAAGTAGTATCATAAATATTATATTTAAATAGTAGCTCAAACCACATGGTTTTGAAAACAATAACCAAGCACATGCTTTGTAGGAGCCCAGAATTAGAAATGATTTCACAGACAAGGATAAAAGGTTTGCAAGAATTGTGATCACGCTACAGAGAAATAGTTTATACAGGCTGTACTTGAAGGTACATTCACAGTTCCAATATAATTAACTGTTTTCAGAGATTTATAGTTTTGCTGTATGCATTTGCTTAAATATTAATTCTGCTGCCTAGTGTTTAAAGCACGATGGATTATTCAAAGTAAAAATGGCTGAATGCCCCATTCATAGTAAATATGCTTACAGGCATGCAACTTATTAAAAGAGAACACTGGCTTCTGTTTGATACTTCTGACTATTAATGTATTTTTAATTGTAAAAACAAGAGATCAAATTAGTCCTTTTTCAACAAGTAAGAAACAGGAGCAACATCATGCATTCCTAATATTGTATATTTTACCTCAGCCTTTTTTTTTTTTTAACTAAAATTACGAAATTTTAAGATGACTGGGTGACTGGTAAGAAAGACAACATTGAAATTTTATTTTGAAAAACAGATAGTGACCACATGACCATTTTAAATGTCTCATATGTTGAAACACTGACACACTTTCACCATAAAACTTTCACAATTCTCTAACAAACTGATTCAGATATTAACAACAAGCAGAAAGAAAACTAAGTTCAACGGTTTGAACATTGAAGAAGCCTCCAGAGGTTGTTACTGACAAATAAGAACTCATGCACTTGGATTGAAACTAATTTTGCAAACATATATCATTATCCTTAAACACATGTGCTTATTAGTATTTATTGTCCTAATGCAAAGCCAGTTCAGGTGCCTT
Source organism: Fregata magnificens (assembly GCA_013389945.1). Classification (NCBI taxonomy): domain Eukaryota; kingdom Metazoa; phylum Chordata; class Aves; order Suliformes; family Fregatidae; genus Fregata; species Fregata magnificens. The sequence continues at coordinate 11,221 of WAAD01030218.1, read as the reverse complement.
ACACTAACTTTAATAGACTCCAGACCAGGTCCCTTGAATGTAAACTTGTTCATAAGCTTTTGCAAGACCAGACCCTCAGTCTGTAAAAGATCACATAAAATCAAATCCGATGATGAGACTGTTTAGTTGGCTTACTCACCTTTACTTAGCACTACTATAAGCAAGGCAATACACCTAAAAGAATCCATCCATGAGACATTGCTCTGGGAAGGAAAACTTGTGGGATTTAATAACAAAGTGGACGTGTAAGGAAGGTCCAAACGGATGGACAGAAAAGCTCTGACTGCACCCTAAGAGAAGTCTAACACAACAGGAAGGATTCAGACTGAGACTTGGATATCCCAGAAGAAATCTCCACAGAATTAATCAGCCCCATAATGTGAAATTAAGGGACATAACATCCAATCACCTGACTTGAGATTTCTATTACCAAAATACAGTACTGAGCATGACAGGGGGGAGAGGGTCTCCCCCATTTGACAGGATCGGGAAGGTAGCCAGGCTGCTACATTCCCGTTAATTCATAATTCATACGTTACATATTTATGTTCTAAACCAGGAGGTCATAAAGATATGAACTGTAGACTTCCTTTTAGTTAACTCTGGACTTTCTTCCTGCTGGGGAGGGGGTGGGCAGGGGCTAATGCCTGCCTTCCCAGTATTTAGTGATCACGGGGCTTATTTAAATCTCCAACCCCTGTGACACTTTGAGAGATGGCTGCCTTGGTTTCACAAAGTATTGATCCTCTGCCCTCCTCTTCAGGCCAACCAGATGCCCAATGCTTGCAGATGAATATTAATAAACACAGGCATCAGAACTGTGTGCTGTCACCTGAGGATCTCAGCTGAGCACTGAATTTGGGAGCTGATGTCCTGACACCCCCAAACTTCTCCCTCTTTGTTAAGCACTACCTGGCAGGGTGGCCAGAGTCCTTCCTAGGCAAAAGAAGGGAATGTTTGGCAGCAGCAAGTAGCACCAGCGAGGCTGAGATTCCACCAGCTCCTCAGCCTCAAGAAACTGAGGCATCACTTACACACTCCATCCTACAACTTCTCCCTTGTGCCTCTCCCTGCCCCAAAGACCGTCTTCATCAGGAGCCCTGTTAAGGGAAGTCGCTACGACCCGAGCAGCTAGTCCACTCGCCCGCACAGAGCAGCAGCCCGAGGACAGGGACACGCGGGGACCAAATCTGCTTCCTGCAACCAGAAGAAAGTTCGTGCCGACACAACACCCCAGTAAACCATGCGGTGGGGGGGCGGCTTCTGAGAGAAGCGCTGATAGGGGAGAGTCCTAATAAAGCCGTAAGATCTCACCCACGCACGTATCTCTTAGATCAGCACTTCCAAAATCACCAACGAGAACCCAAAGAAAGATCGAGGAAAGGGACAGAAACGGGAGGGTGGAAAGAGACTGCCTCCCCCCGGCTCATCCTGGATGCCTGGGTAGTTCCAGGAGGAGCAGGGAAGAGGGCTTCCTCCCTTGCAGCCAGAGGGTGCAGGGGAAGCTCCCTGCCCCGCAGCAGCAGCGCAGGAACAAACGGGGCGTGGGGGGCCGCAGCTGCAGACACAGAAGCTCCGGCGCCGCGTCCCCCGCAGCGCCCAGCCCCTGTCCCGNCCGCTCACACGGTGCACCGCGCTGCTGCCGCTGCCCAGGACGGGGAGGCGATGCTGCTGCGGGGGACTCCGGGCGCCTCTTTGGCTCTGTTAGGAAAGTTACCGCGGCCACACGACCCACCTTAAACCCGCCTCCCCGCAGGACCCGGGGGAGGGGGAAGAAAGGGGAGGAGGAGGGAGGGAGGAGACGGGGGGGGGGGCGCGGAGCCGTTCATTTCCCAGCGCAGAACCAAGTCACAGCAGCATGTCGGGCTGTCGCTCCGGGATGCAGCGCTGGGCGCACCGGTGCAGCCCCGGCTCCCGCAGACGCCGGGCTGGGGCCGCGCTCCGCTCTGCTCCCCCTGGATTCTTGCATTTACGCGCGGTACCACGGGGCCAGCTTCAGGGCGCAGAAACTTTCCCGTTTCCTGCGACGCTGACGCTGATTTTTGGCTTATTCGTTTGGTGATGGTTGGTTTGGCATCTCGTTATTTACTTAACCATTTGTTGTTTGGGGGGAGGGGGATCTAGTCCTGAAGCCTTGGGGTTTGTGTACGTGGTTTGGGTTTTTTTCTCCGCCCGATTCAATTAAAATACCTTAAATAGACTAAAAGGACAAAGAATCAGACCAACACCCCGGCATCCCAAGGTTGCCGCCCGAACAGTGCATGTGGGAATGAGGAAGCAAACTCTATAGCTGAGGCAGAAACACTTGGCGGCTCAGCGGAGGGTAGGAGATGGGAAAAAAACCCCAAGGCTCCCTGCCTCCTGCAGCTGAAAGAACGGGATCTCCAGAGCAGAGACCTATCAAACTCCACGGATGTGCTTAGCAGGAGATCATGCAAACTTCTGGACCCATTTCAAGGTGCCTCGGTTTGCAACTACACACACGCACGCCGTTGTAGGGGCATGCAGACATAGGCAAACACACGCAGCTCTCTGACTGCCTAAAGCAGCCCCTGGATGGAGAGAAACCGGCTAGAGCTGATATCAGGCAAGACTGAGGGGATGCCAATAGCAGAGAAAAGCGCGACGGAAAATTTACCTCTTCTCTAGCATCCTCTACCGTCCAGAGCATCTGCCCTTGTATTGTCAAATTGACTGCGCCACTGCTGCTTTTTAGGGTGGCTCAGTGCCACTGGGTGCTCAGAGCGGTATCAGACAGGGAACGAATTGCACCCCATGGTCGTCATTTTCTTCCTGAAAGATGTACCAGAAGTTACAAATGTATGATGATAAAAATCACTAGACCACAATGCTTATGACAGGTGATTTGAACAGCTGCACTAACTTAGCTCTTAGCCAGCAACCTTATGCTTGCAGTCTTTTCAAGATGAAATGCTCTGTTATGTACTATTACTTATTATTTTCTAATTATAATAATAATATTGGCCGATTTCCTGCTTTTTTATCATCTCAGTGTGTAACAAACATAAGACAACGTCCCTTTTTGATAATGTACCAAAATGGCTAATAGAACTTTTTTGTCATTGTAGCCACACAATGAATCCCCACATCGTACAATATTTTATGTACACATGAGGCTGCCAAAATCCTTTGTCCTGCACTGTGTGTTTCTTGGCAACATGCCAGTCCATGACCGCAGGTGATGGCAGAGTTTCAAAATGGATAAAGATAGTTCAGGCCAGGATTGGTACACTGTTTCCATAAGGGACTCCCTGCAATCCTCCAGCCTCCCAAAAAACTTCTCCACTCCCACCATTGCTTTCATGCCTCCAGGTTCCCAACCTTCCCCTTGCTGCTTTGTCCTGGCTCGCAGCCTTCCCAAGATCTTGCACCACCCACCTAAACCAGGAGAACGGGGCAATGGAGAATGCGTGTGTGCTGGAGTGGCTGCTGGCTTCCCCACCTCTTTTTTGCAAACCCAGCTCTCTGCTCTCTCGCTAGCTCCAGAAGGCTATTTTTCTTCATTAGCTATGGTTAAGGCAACCTAACCACGATCTGCAGCACTACTGGTACCTGAGGTGAATTCATCCCCATCTTTCCCAACCTGTTTTTAATTATTTTTACAAACTTCCTAATAATGAATATCAATAATAAATTAGCAATCATGTTTATTTATTAAATTATTTTCAATATTTAATAAAATTTAATAGATCAAATTTGAACTAGATTTATTGAATAAAGATAATTAGGTTTTGTTGTTTGTATAAGAATATTAAAAACACCAGTTGCTCTATACTGATGGCATTGTTTATGACTCAGTTTTGCCACCACTTTCCCATTGGGGAACTATTTAGCCTCCCTGATTTTTCTTCTTAAAAGGTAAGATGCTGTCTGAAATGCATGGAGACAAAACCAGTTTGCTTAAAATAAATTAGGCCAGCTTGCTGCTACAATTTTTTTTTTACATTTTTTTTTGTCTTTCAGAGTTGTCTTTAAAATTTTCCAAAGAAGTGTCCTGTCAAACTGTGACTGCCCTGGACACCAAAAAAACCCAAGATATTACACTCTTGTATGACTTTTTACAGGTGTTTGAGACAAAGCATTCAGCCCTGCTCTTCTTTCTCACGTAAAATCCCATCCAGCTCAGTAATTTCATTTGGAAAGTATAGTTCTGGTATTCTCTGCAATATGACTGTGTGCTTGAAGGGTAGTAGACGTTAGTAAATGTCAATGAATCTGGCTATGGATGTGTTTTACATTTGAGGGTGACTACTATCATACTCATTTATTATTGGTCTCTATGTAAATGCAACCCCCCTCTAAAAAGACATTCAGTAAAAACAATAGCATTAGATTGCATGACACTGATTCTAGTTCAGTAGTTCTGTTTTTAAAATGTGCAGTTTACAAATAAAGATATGAAAAGATGGTTTGGCTTTTTTATCATTGTTGACTCAATGAGTCTAGCCTAGAGTTATAACTCTGTAAACTCAAGCTGAATCTTCAAGCTTAGCTAGATTCTTTCATAAATCAGAATGAGTTATTGAAATTCTGAAGGACAAAATAACTCTCAGTTATGGGTGCACAGCCTCAGTTTGGTGAAATGATATCTTTGGTTATCCCCATGCAACCTGAGCATCAACGTGAAACTGAGAACAGAATTTGGGGGGGGGCAGGGAGGGAGGGAGCAAGAGTGCATTACAAGAGTGACTCTGCAACAGAAAACTGCTTAATAATTCTGCCGATAAAGTGTGAGCCAAAGAAGAATTCATTTCCCTCTCCCAGAGCTCAGCTGGGGTGACAGGAGTTTAAAGAAGTGCAGCTCTTTCATGAAGGTAGGCAGGTATGTCCTTCAGTGCAGACAGACAATGGAAGTCTGAAAACACTGAAGTCACCAGGAGCTTTGCCATTGACTTTTGGGGGAGGCAAAATTTTACCCTGGGAGAAGATCTGCTGAGTAAGATACTGCCACTTGTACATGCTTTCTCTTCAAAGTCAAATCACTTTTCATGAGCATTTTTACTGCTTTTATTTGCTTGCTTCTACATGTCCAATTCAAAACCAGTTCCTATCCACTTTTTCATTCTCCATGTTCTTTTTTCTTACAGGGGGAATTGGGCCTCAGAAAATAACAGCATACTGAATCATGTTATTGTTTGTAAAAGCATCAGTTTTCAACACTCTAAAAATATTACATGTTTAATATTAAAGCTCAAGAAATTAAATATGCATAATTTGTGTCTGAATGAACAAATTATTATTGAAAATAATGCTTGAAGAAGAAAAAAACAAAGCTTTTCAGACATAACATGAATTTTAACTTGTTTTTTGTAAAACCAATCAGGGTTTTAGTTTATGCATCATTCTGTTCCCTGCAATAATATGCTGTCTGTGCAATCAGTGGTGATAAATGGTACATAATTGTAAACTTGATATTGGTTTTCAATATTGAATTCATCATTCTGTCCTCTTAACACATATTAAATACTTTAAAGAATTTATCTATTTGTTTGATTTATCTGTGATTTTTTCCCAATATGTAAAATTTATTAGTTTTCTAGTTTTTGAGAAACTAAGAGTAGACAACATCATTAATAATACTGAATAATAGTGTTGGCCTCAGTTATGCATGACTCCCTTCTACCAATACAAAGCGTCCAAATCAAATACAAACATATTCGTTGTAGGCAGTATAGAAAATACAGTCTTAACTAGAGCCAGTTCTGCATATGCTTTGTTTGACTTCCCTGATCTACCCAAATAATGACTGCAAGAATTTACTCTCATTTAGAAAGGTAACTCCTGCATTCATAGGACTTGCATTTCACTTTATCCTACGTCAGAATTGTTGACTAAGCTACCAAGTTTGGAGAATTACAATACCTCGATCCAAATGGTGAAAAAGCTTACATATATTTCAGAGTTTGGGTCTGCTCCAGAGACAACATTAATTTACCTTTTTTCATATCATGGGCCCATTCTCCCAAATATGAAGGCGCACTCAAATTGTCCCAGTACTCTTAATGAACAGGTAATGAAAAAAAAAAAAAAAATCAGAACACATTAATCCTGCATAACACTAGCAAAAGTATATAGAAGCTATTAATCTAATTCCAATAGACACTAAGCGTATAGGGCCTGATTCAATCATGTCAATTGGTTTTTCCATTAACACAGCCTTTAATTCTGTTCCCCATACACAATATAAAGGGCACTCAAAATGAGTTAAGAACTGGCCAGTGACTAGGGGTTTTGTGTAAATCTTATCCTATATTAGGTCAAATTCTGCTCTTAATCATGTGTGTATGACCATCATTCTTAGTAACTGCTATTTTTCTTAATGAAGGCATCTGCACTGGACCGGGGCATGAAATTATTCTTTGTTTAGTATGATGTAAAATTAAAAATAAAAAAAGGTTTTGGTAAGGCTGAAGAAAATAATTATGAAATGATGTAAATGGAAGAAATAGCATTCATTCAACTGGACTATAGCCAATCACTTCAGGGAGAAATTTGATCTAGCAACAAAAATTACAAAAGAAAGTCAGTTGCACACAGCTATTACTCCTTTTATTATAAAGGAACTGGATAAAAGACCAGTCTTTCACAAGATTTACGAATGGAATTCCCTGCTGCAGGATAGCTGTGACAGCTTTGTTGTATAAAAAGATCAACTATTTTGATGAATCAGAATAGCCTAAGCAGTTAAAATAGCTTGGGTATAATACAGTCTCCAAGCTTCATAGCATAACTGGTTTGCTATCCAGAGCAAAGAAAAACAGTTTCAGTGTGTAATTCTATATGAAACATACCAAGATCCCCAAGCACATGCTGGCAACAAGAATGACATTCTGCCTTTATTTGATTCACAGGATACTGGTAAGTATTGGAGAAGGATATCAAAAAGGATTGACAATCACCCTACAACACCTAAATTCTTATTAATGTTAATGAGAGTTATGCAGATGAACTGAGAAGCAAAGAGGCCCCTCACAATGAAAAAAAAATATGAAAAGCAGCATATATAATGCATAATTAATAGCAATGTCATATAGGTCAACAGCAACTATTGTCTTTCTAGTGAAAAAACCTGTGTGGATAGCCTCAAATACTAGATTTTTTTTCTATCAAGAAAACACATACTGCAACTGAAGCAAGAAACCCATTGCTTCCAACCACATCTTCACCTTCTGTTTTTGAGAGTTAAAGGACAATTTATCTGTCAGGCTCCTGCGTGTCTACAGGACATTCCTCTTAGTACTGGCTGAGGTAGAATCAAGGGTATGGGAGGAACGTAACCGATTCCCAACTTTACACCACCAAACAGGCGTCTACAGGTTGAACATTATCAGCTGTATTTGTAATTGGGTTAAAAGCTGCATAGCCTATTACCAACCTCTTAAGCTTGTCCAATCATTCAGAGAGCCATTATTTAAAGACTATACATCTACATTTCCTTAAACTGAGGTTGGACCAAATTGGAAACCTGCTGGCACTGATGTAAAGCAGTAATACCGCAAGAGGTCTTCTGTGAAGAAAGGTAGCGATATTAAGCACCAGAATTTCTCCTTCACTGAAACCCAAAGGCTAGAACAGCCATGAGCAAGCACAGACCAAAAGAGGGACATAGAAATAGCAGCTAAAGAAGAATGCTGATTTACTTCATCTGCCTACAGTGAGGTCCCCCAAAGTTCTGCTCCTTCACACAGAAACCCAAGAGACTGCTCTCCCTTAGGAAATTCCCCTCTGGAGAAAGCTGACCAGAGCTCCAAGAGATAGCAAACCAGATAATAAAGTTAAAATAAAGAATGAAGCAGATCGAAATTCATGTGGTTGGCACTCTGAAATAAGTCCATATGATATCTTCATTTATACCTTATTTACAAGTACTTCTAAATATGCTGGGGCAAATGTATCATCAAGCTTAGCCAGTTGCCTTCAAACAGCTCTCTCCAGATAGACATAATATTAAGGACAGAACTTAAATCTGCATGAAATGTACTGTTACAGAAATGGGCATTATTTGGACACACTGTGGAACGCACATTGCTCTGCTATGTTTCTATCAAAAGAAATTTTGAGTTCACTGGTCTTGCATTCAGTGAAGAATGGGTTTTATTACAGAAAGAAGAGACAAGCTGAAAGAAGCTGTGAATTTATCTTTATGATAGATTTCTGCATGAATTTTTACCCTGAAGTTTTAGAAACTAGTTGAATGTGAACAGTGAATATAAACATCCTCTTAACTGTACCCTTTTCTATGACCATATTTATCTTTAGCCATTATAATTTATTTGCATAAAGGTAGCACCCAGAGTTCTTAATCAAGACCAGGACTTCATTTGGTTCCCATATATTCACAGTAATATACAATCTCAAAAAAATAATGCAAGCAAGAGTGAAGGCAAAGTAGAAGACAAGTAACTGCCTACAGTTGCAGTGACAAAGCAGGGAATAAAACCTAGGAGTTCTGATTCCTAGTCCAAAACTCTGCCAACTGGACTTGTGTACCTCAGTGCTATGGTCTACCATCTTCATCTTCAATAGGCTCAACATGGGACTTTTGGAAAGAGGATAATCTGAATTTTTATCTGCTCTGGGATTTTTTGTTACTGCTTTTATTCACCATTGCAGAGATGAGCAGCCTACAGAGCTAGTCGATTCTGCATAAGACCTTATCCTGTTACAGTGAGATCTAAAGATACACCTTTAGGTTGATTGTAATGACTTTTGGATTGGACCACAGATTATTTTATGCCTCACTTTCCTACCTCCAAGAATGGAAATAGCATTCCATGTGCTGATTAATATTAACTTCCGTACAGAACCTAGGTCTATACTGCATAGGCTACAGATATGAAAATTATAATGGACATTTTCAGATTTTGGAATTTCAGGGAATTACATTCATGGACAGTTTAAACGTAAAAAGAAAACACGCAAATCCTAACAGAGATTCCCACAAGTTTTAGCTCAGTTTTCAAAGAAAATCTGAGAAAATTTGGCTGCAAAAATTTCTTTTCATTTTTCATCCAGCTCAATAGGCGTTCATAGAATCTAAAAAGTCAGGATCTGCCAGAAGTTTATTCGCAAAATGACAGCATGCTGCAATGCATTTATTTCTCTGTTTTGCCACTTTACAAGGGAAAAAATATATTTCTAAGATATTTTTGGTAACATATGACTAAGTAGCAAAATTAAAACTAGGAAATTAATAACTACATGGCATTTCAATCCCATCAACTCTAATCAACATGAATCCATTCTAATTAAAACCTGCAAATCCTAAGGATACCAAAGAGATAGCCCTCTATTATAGGGAGATGGCAACAACAGGCACATTACATACAAATGGAGAGTATGGAAACCTCTGAAAG
>WAAD01030212.1:776-12184 GCA_013389945.1 Fregata magnificens | reverse complement strand
TTATCCTGGATATTAAATACAAGAAATAAGCATAGAAGGGAGAAACAGATTTCAAAATCACTGGAAAGTGTCTCCCTGTCTTTTTTTCTTTGTGGTGCTGATGGGCTATCTTAAAAGAGGAAGGAGTACAGTCTATCACTCTGTACACCCTAGGGACCTGTGAATTCTTTATATTCCTGACCAGAATGGTAGCACTACACATTGTTTCAGTGCTAGCCTTTGTGGAACAGCACCAAAATCATGGTGTTACAACTCCCAGCCACAGTGCTCAAGACATTTCTTAAAATAAAGTAGGCATACTTTGCTTTCTATATTTTGTTCACATCTGAGAGGAGGGATTAGCTTCTCTCACTATCAGATCAACATCTGCAGGCTGGGAGTAATACCTTTGTGTCAGTTTTAAAGATATGAGTTTATTTTGCCTTATTTATACACACACATACATACTAACACACACAATACAGAGAATTAATATGTGCAGAATGTGAGATGTTTCAATTTGTTTTTATTAATTAGACATTTTAAAACTGAACATTTCTTATGCTTTCTCACTGTTGCTTTACGCTTGTATAGATTTTTGAGAATTTTCAACTCATTGAGCAAGTTTTATTAATAGATAAGTTACTTACAGAGTAGAAGGTAACTATCAAGAAAGTGCTTTTCAAAGCTCTTTAGAATTATATCTTAATCTTTTCAAACAAGTTCATTTATTCTAAATTCTCTGTGGTCGTCTCAAAGGTCTCTACTGGGTCTTACAAAAGGCAAGTCTATGAAGTGCCTTCAGGAAAACAGCTTGTGGACCAGGCTGTGATTGACAGAATAACATGGGCCACTTGGACAAGGTAAATGAGTCACAGTTTACACCTGTTAAAACACTTGTAAATTCCAGGAGAAGCACCTACTGTTTAAAAGCGTATTTCATCCCTTCATTCAGTCAGATATTTTCTTTTAACGCACCTATCTGCTCTGGCAACAGATCAGGTAAGTACAGTACAGAAGAAGAAAGCACATAGCAGATTCCTGCAGTAACACGTGAGCTGTTGGACCAGTGAGGATATCCAATAAAAACTGATCTCTCTAATGTGTGCCTTTCTATTCATTGTGTATCTCTAGCTTCATTTGGTATATCTCTAGCAGCCTCAGTAGTTTTTCATTGCACTGTGCAAATTACCTGGAATACTGCACTATTTACCTCAAAACAGCAATTTGGCAATGAGAGTACAGGGAAGGTTAAAACATATCAAAACATGAAAAGACAATACAAGACTCTGATAATTCAAGTTTTATTTACAGTATTACACTGATGGTATCTGTATTTTAAAGTTGCTATTAGCATTTGCATATTAAAAGATATACAAAAGTACGTTTACCTTATAGTTATTATATTTCATTTAAAATAGTTAGAAATAACATGAAGAATGATACCATATTTTATTTTTATTTCTCATTTAAGTAATTTATTTTATATTCTGTGGAAATCTGATTTCCTGTGCCTTATTTCAGGCTCCTTTGCCTGCTTTCAATTATTGTCCTGTTATTAGCACCCTCAGACAAAAATTGAGAATAAATACTTGAAAATTTTCCACATATGAAACTGTAAACAATAGTAATCCTGACTATTTTGCTACAAGACAGGTGCAATGACAGACTTTTCAGAGGGCTCTGAAAAACTCATTGCACTAGCTTTCTGTTTTCTGCTTGGGTAATTCATTTTTGTCACCTCCTTGATATGAAAACTTTCCTGTGTTTTCTGACCCAAGTCAGTATGTCTGAAGTAAATAATTCCTTTTTGAATGTAGTGTACTGTGCTCTGATTTTTTGGGGAAAGAATCACAGAAAAATTCCCAAATCATTCACCTATTAACAGATGATAAAGTGCTTGTTCCTGTGCATTCTTGGAAGTATGCATATACATTGTAATCACAGCTGAATAAAAAGCAACTTTTCACAAGGCTTTGCAAAGGAAATTTTCTATAAATGTCTGTTTTGGAGTCTTAAGATAATTATGTTTTCTGTTCAGGACAATTTCTCTCTGATTTTAATGAAGAATCTTCACTGGACTCAAGGAAACTTTTCATCTAATTGCTATGAAAATGTTACAGAATCAACAAAACATAGTTATAATGAGAATACACACATATTTTTATTTTCCAACAGCTGAAACTTATTAATCTAATGCTTATGCTATGACACTCTATTTTTAATTGTCCTTTCTCTATTTTTTTTGGCAAATGCCTCACTGGACAACATTAGTACTATTGATTTCACTTCTGCTGCTTAGTGTTGTCATGGGCCACATTATTTTGGGAATTATATCACTATATCAATTTCAGAAGCAATTATGGAATGGTATAAAAATTAATTACAGAGTAAAACCTATAGGAAATTTGTATGTTTAAGAATAAAATGTAAAAATTACATTTTTATAAAACCAGTTACAATATGAGAGCTGCTTACTATTTCCTTACTCTGTTGTTTTTGCTATGGTTTTCAAAAGAATCTCTTGCTCTTCTGTTTCAGTGTTCTAGGGGATGAAGTAATTGGAATCTGGTCCCGGCATGCTGAAAAAGCTGATGTAAACTGTGCCTGTGTCTCTCACTCGGGAATCAATCTTGTAACGGGCGATGATTTTGGCATGGTCAAACTGTTTGACTTTCCATGTCCTGAAAAATTTGTAAGAACTTGTTTTTGCATCGTTGCAACAAAAAGTGCTGTTGATGTTATGGTCTTGTATTATTTCTCTAGAAGACGTATGATGGAAATATCTCCTACTCTAAATTTGTAGCTTTTTAATGCATCTGTGTAACTTTAGCTCTATACTCTCATAAGCATGCTTCACCTCAAAGTTTTCCTAACTTTTTTTGCAATAGCTCTTGCTATAAGCTCTTGTAGGTGTTAATATTGTCTGCCAGTCTGCATTAGCATAATGCCTTCATACCGAAAATCTCAAAGCCCTTAGTTTTTATTTATCCACATCTCCAGTCTCCATTTGACAGATGAGGAAGACAGAAGGTAATTTTAGTCCCATCTGTGTATGTCCGTGGATGAAGAGTTTACAGATTTTTCACTAACACTAGCGCTGTTAATTTTCAGGATTTGAGACTGCACAGTGTAAACCGCTTGCACACTTACAATAAAAATAATTTTTTCAGTGTTAGGAATTCTACACAAAATTTAGAGGTTGATCATGTGACAAGATAGATTTCATTTTATTGTGTTAGCTTGAGCATTGTTCCCAATTTGCAGGTGCTGTCTCATTTGGTGACAATTTAATCTGTGTTGCAGCTCAACAGTAGTTCTCTTTCAGGAGATATTTCACGTTCGAAAACCTATATAGCATTCTGAATGATATAAATACATGATGCAATAAAAAGGCAGATAAAAACATGCATACCTCATTTGATTTAGGAGGACACAGAGTATTTAGACTGTCTCATTTTATTGTTGGGTTTTTTTTCAGGCTAAACACAAACGATTTTTAGGTCACTCTGCCCACTTGACTAATATTCGATTTACAAGTGGAGATAGATACGTGGTCAGTGCTGGAGGGGATGACTGCAGGTATGTATCCTTTCCATTATTGTCAAAAAGTACACAGCAGTGGACGTGGACAGTCCACAACAGTATAAAGCTCAAATTCAGAGTCTTCATCTTTTTATCTGTGTGCTTGCTTTTCTGTTTGTATATAAAGAATGGATATTTGCAACAAAATAAATAGCCCAGATGTTAATATGAACAGTTAAGATTTAATAAATTAAAATACGTTTACATCTGTATTCAAAGCATCATACTTTTAACTGGAATTTTTCTTTTGACTGTTTTTAGCCATTTCTTTTAACAATATTGTAGTCTTTCATATCTCATATTTAATATATTTTTGAAAATGCAGCTTATTTGTTTGGAAGTGTGTGCATATGCCTCATTGAGAGAGACATGGAGACTTGCAAAGAGGACACTGCATGAAGTACCAGGCATGAAATACCCAGGATTGCAATGTGACATTCTACTGTGCCCTGCATGTGTTAGAAATGGTGCTGATCCAAGACACAGAGCGATCTGTCTCTGAAAGACAAGTATCTAGAGTCTGTCAGAAGGATGGACTGTAACAAATACGCTGAGGCCGTTAGATTTGCTTCAGTATCAGATAGTCCGGGTTTGTATTTCACTCACTGCCAGATGTTGAAAATGAAATACGTGGATAAAAGGAAAAAGTGAATTGTTAATCAATGTACAGTTTCACAGTAAGATCCTGGGGTTTTAATCAAGAGATGATATTTCTGACCTAGTGCTGTACATTGATCTATTTTCAGCATGAATGTTTCCCCTTCAAGTTTTGGGGTCTGAATATCATTGAAAAAAAAGAGTATTCCATATTTTATTAATGAAAGAAACCATATATTAACTCCTAAATATATAGTATTTTAATAAATGTTTAATTATTATAATGGAAATAAGATTTCTATGACTGGTCAAAAGGAGCCGTCATCTGGTGAAGCAGAAAGTAAGAGAGCTGATTCCTTAGGACTTAAATATTTCTGTATTTAGAGGCCTGGGTCACAGTCATGTCTGGTGAAAGCTGTTGGATATGCATGATCTTCGTGGCTAATTTAGTGTTTTTGTTGCACTTAAACATTAAATTAGTTCTGTGAGCAAAAATAGGTTTGCTCACTTTGCGAGTGCCTTGCCCACAACCTAGAAGTCTAACTCCAATTTTTGCCTTGTGAATAGAAGTATTCTCAGTGGAAGAGAGATTATTGCTGTGTTACTGGACTGGGCTTTTAGCCTCTATGCTGGAAATGTGGACTAGGGTGAGAATTTTATAGTCTTCATAATCGATAAAGCTTGGGATGTCACCAGTTGCAAAAATAGAATTTCATAGCAATATGAATTGATTTTATTTTCTCAGCATCATAGGGGAGATTCAGAGAGAATATTAACTTTCCAAACATTATATTTTGTACATTTGAACTTTTTAACAGAGTTAGGACTAGCTGGGAGAGGTCTCAATTCAGATTTCTCTCCCGATTGTAAAAAAAAAAAAAAGTCCAATCATATGCTTCTTTAAATGGACCTGCTGTCACCTCTAGCATAAGTGCATTTATTCTGTCCTGCAACATAAATGAGACTCTAAGTTGAAAAAAACCCATTTCATTGATAATGAAAACCTGAACAAAGCTATGTTTTGGGTACAAGCGAGGAAGATTTCATCAGCTCTTTGTCTAAATCATGTCCTAGAGATGCATTACAGACTGAACCTGGTTTTTAATCAGTGCAGTTAATTTTCATGCAAGATGAAGGGAACAGAAGTAACTAATCATCAGCACTGCTCTCATAATGACATTCTGCTGTGAGCGTAAAGCTCTTTTTCTCTGTGTAAGCCAGCACTGCTCTAACAGTGGCATATGTTTAGGTCAGTCAGTAGGCTTTGATATTATTCACCTCTTGCATTCTTTTATGCCAGATAAAAGTAAAAAAGAAATAAACCTCATCTCTTCTTATAACATCTTGCATGCATGGTGGTTATAGAGGGAATGGGAGGGCTTGCATGTAGAAGAGAAGGGGGAGAAAAGTTGAGCCAGACTTCCGTGCTCTCTTAGGTCCAAAAATGCTTGTTATGCGCTATACAAAGCTAGTTACGCAATGGTCTTAGATAATATATTTTATGTATCAAGCTATAACAAATATTTATTTTAAAGAAGTTGATGAACTAAACTATTATCAGGTTTCTCAGCATGATGGTTCTTAGCAAAGTCTTGCCAGTCATGCAGCCGCTGTTCTACAGGAGCAAAAACTCTGTGGATTTGGTCATGAGTGTACAGGGAGATCTTGCCAGTAATGTGTTTTACTTTAGGGGAATTGCATATGAGAATTGAGACTAGACCTGATCTGTCCACAGCCTTGTTGCCTGCCTGCCTGTTTTATATGAAAATTACTATCTGGCATTTAAATCTTATCTGTGGCAGAGAAATCAGTTGCAGAATGCTATGGCTGTGATTCTATCCCTTATTAAACACATCTGTGCAGGACTTCTTGACTTGAAGTAAGATTTGTCCTGCTTCTGTTTTAAAGTTGCCTTTCATTGGTTCAAGTTGAATGGCTGTTAAGAGCTCCCTCAGAGTCTGCCCTACTCAGAGTGCCAGATCAAAGTCCAGGTTTTTCTGCGTCTTTGAGTTTTCCCCTCAAAATCCTAGGCTCAGTGTCTCCCAGCCTCGTGATCTTCTGTAGGCCTTCACTCAATGAAAGAGGTATGTGGACTATCAAGAGGTTTGTTTCTCGGATCCCCATCACTGGTTATGTCCTCCTCTCCTCCCTCCCCCCACCCCCTTCATTAATGCTGTGCCTCTCCACTGATCATTTGTCCATTGGTGCTTTTGCCCTGAGGAATCTCAAATGCCACGCCAGCGGTGGAGAAGCTGACAGGCGAATTGCAGCAGGGCTGCTCTTGGCGGTGCAAGGTTGATAGCTGCAGTGCAAAAGTCTGAGCCTCCAGATCTCCCTGCTTCTTCACTCTCTTCCAAACCTCACCGCTACTGTAAAGGGTTGGCATAGGAGCTGAAAGCTGAGGAGCTCTTTAAAAACAAAACTACCAGCCTTCTTCCTCCTATTGCAGCCGGTATTGGCAGCTATTATTTTTCCTGGCAAACTGCTCAGTGGCTTGCCAGGTAAAGTGGGGTCAGCCAGCTGGGAACGGTCATGAATGTTGAGGAGTGAGCAGAGCCTCAGTTGCAGCTGTCTTCCTGACTACCATTTGGAGCATATTTTGTAGGACAAGCTGCGATTCTCTGCTGAAGAGAACGCTGGCTGTAAGCATGGTTAAAGATGGCAGCTTCACGGTTTTTTTGGTCTTTTTCTGTGTGATGGTGCTTGTTACTGTGCCTCATCTGCTGTTTACGTGAAATGCTACTGTAGTAACTTGCTAATTGTTGCCACCTGTGCTTGAAGCACGTGTATACGGGAACAGACTGCCTGTTGCGGTAGGCAGCGGGAGCTCGTGACTGGTTGCTCAGCAGAAAAGTCAGGGTGACATAGCCCCATAGGATGGGTCAGGGAAGAAGCTGGAATGTGGAGGGACTAGTGACAGCCTTTCATTTGGAAGCATTAGAGAGAAGAAATGTGGGCTGGAGGGCTTGCTCTGAAGCTGGAGAAAGCCTTTTCAGTGATTATACAGCACCAGGGAGGGGGAGGCAAAAGATCTTTGTATAATTTGCTCACTCATAGTGGATGATTTCGTGCTCTAGCTTAATTGTCTTTCTAACTCTTTTTCTGGCTAGCAGCAAACATACATCTTTGGGATTTTTAAAGTCAGCAATATTATTTGTAATGAAAGAAATAAACTAGAGAACTGATTCAATAAAAGCAAAATGACATTTCACTTCAAAAAATAAATGTGCCCTTGAAAGCTATTTAAGTGTGCTTAGAAAAAAAGAATGAGAGACGGAAAATCCAACTCCTAGGAGCAAACAAAAATGAAAAATAAACACATTTAGAACTGAAAATTGTCATAGTGCAGGAACTGAGGAACACAGTTGAAATTAGGACAGAGAGACCAAATTAACCAAATGTATTGAATCATTTAGACTTGAAATCTTACATTTTTTTAATTCTTAAGGAGACAGTCATTGTATATGACTTTCTGATTTTGATAGGGAAGGCAAGAGGTGGTGTAAAACTACATATAAAGCATTACAGAAAATTAAGGCTACTTTATCACTTGCTGACAGTTGAAGGAAAGCACTCCTTCAGAGTAACTTCTGACTTTGCTCAGTATCAGGGTTTCAATATTACTAGCAAGATTCATTTCAGAATAACTCTGAACTTCATACAAGTTGGGTTAATGCTGATCTGGAATTGTCATCAGAAATCAGAAAATTGCCACCAGAAAACAGAGACATTGCAGACAAGTTATCTCCTGGGTCTGGAAACCAGATCAAAATAAAGAACTTCAATACCAAGAGCAGAACTTTGATAGCATTCAGGGATGGCTTAGTTTAAAACCATGATCCACTTCTCTCAGCTCCTGCCTAAACCCCGCTATTTGGCTTGCAAGTTTGCCAAGGCAAACAGTGCCCTTCTTTCAACAAGCCTGTGCTGCACCTCACCAGCTTTCTGGAGTTCACCCAACAGTGCTCAAGACTCCACGTGCACGTGGATTTCACTCTAGAGCTATGCATTGGAATCCCTTATTGGACTTGCTGTGCATGGTGTAGTAGTGTGACGAGCTAAGGATCTTGGTTTCAAATATAGTTCTTACATGGGCAAGGTGATGTGTTTCCCTGTTTCATTATCAGTGTCACAGATGTGACAAGCCTTAATTTTTAAAGATTTGTTTTAATTCTGTTAGCATAAGCTATAGACAAATGTTGTCTTGTCAGTATTTTGGACAAAGTGAATCATCCTGTAGACTCTACAGAAAGGGAAGTAAGATTGCAAGTCACAGAATAAATTGCCACTTTGGTGATTTTAACATCACTAGCTGTATTGCATTTGCATACTCTTTTGTTCTCACGGTTTTCTTATGCTTCCTTACAATCTGCTTGTTTTCCTAAAGTTTATAGCACCATTCGATTTTTGCTCATGTGGATAGATAGATAAGTGAGCTTGCAGAAGCCTACTATGCATTCTTTATACAAGTCACTGTGGTGTGGTTAGACCAGGCCTGTTTCTTTGGTTGTCTCCAGCTTCTGCTCTTCAGTTAACTTCGACTTCAGACTTAAACTCTGCATATCTCATTTCAGAAAAAAAGAATAGTTTTAGGTATATAAGATGCATAAAAGCCACAATAGGTTTCCTTGCCTAAATAAATAAATAAATAAATAAATAAAAATTAGTGGGTGGGTTTGGTGAGGGGGTTTCTCCAGTCTGCTTGATGCTAGAACAGGTAACCACTTGCCATCCCCTTCTCAGATTACCAATGGCATACCAGTCATAACCTTGATCTACTTTTTTGTTAACTGTTAAATCAGCAATCCAACCAGTTCACTTTTTCGTTGCGGGGAGGGGAGGGGGGGAAGAAAAAAGGAAAAAAAAAGGCATGGAACATGTGTTGTCTTTTCCCCCCTAGTGTAAAACAAAAGAACAAAAAAAAGTGTAAGGTCTGAGCACAGTGACAATAGGCAATTCTCATCGTTTCCACTTCTTTTTGAAATTACGGAACATAGGATGGAGGAAACAGTAACAGGAAACCAGTAAATATAAACCCGGAGAAAAGGAGAAAGAAAGGAAAATAAAGGAAGGCAGAGGAAGGAACGCTCATAAATAGGCAAAGGCAGGACCAAAGAACCAGTGTGGGTGGTGGTGGGTGGGAAGTCATATCACTTTCTGGCAAACATCTTGTTTCAAATGGGAAGTATTCAGTGGCTGGTGGTGGAGTTCAAGGACTGGAGAGCAGCAGAGCACTCAAGGAAAGGCTGCAGGCAACTTTGTTCGCTCTGTTTTTGGGAAGATGCAGCCACTCCCATTCATTGCTCTCTCCTCACCCAGACCTATGGGACAACTATTTAGTGCTGAAGTACAGCAGCTAACACAGATTAACCACTGTTGCAGTGTACACACGTTGGTAACAAAATACTGTAAATATAAAAATGCTACGTAGTACTAAGCGCTTAGGTAAAAGTTTAAGGATGTATTTTAAAATGCTACTCATATCTTTCCCACGTAAACCAAACGTGGATTGTTTTAATAGGCCTCTTCTGATTTATCCATATTTTAGTTTCCTGTGCAACTGGGCGTAAATGCGTTCTTTAAACAAAAAATATTAAGCCAAAGAAATACTATACTTTAGAAAACTCCTCATAACCAACCTATATCAATTACTGCCTCTTTCTTTCCTGTTGAAACATTATTCACCAGGTCTTGGTTCTGTTCCCAGATGTGCACAACATTTAAGATGACAGACGTTAAACCTACGGCCTGTATTTGTTCTGTTTAACTTGAGGCATGATGGAGACAGGTATCTGCGGAGGGCAATTCAAATCATACATAAGCTGAATTTTCCTTTGGTTGTTCCTTGCCCTAGGCCTCCAAATATAGGTATAGTAAGTCAGGGAAGGTGAATGTAATGTAGGCCTAGGAATGCATATGAGTAGAAATAAATTAGTAAAGTTCTTGATTTTATCCCATCATAAACGATTACAAAATAAGGAAAGAATTGACGTAAGGTAAACTTTATGTAAAAAAAAATCCAAACTCATTACAGGTGCCGCTTAGACAACTGAACTGGACTTTTACCTGTAGCAACTCTTGGTAAGAAACATTAAATCTGTGCACAAATAGCTGAACTGATGCTTCTCCACCTGCTAGAGGACAGTTGAGTTTGGGACATGAGAGGCAGTATGTTCCTATCGTTCCGTGTATTTGGATTTCTCTTCCAGAAGCCAAAATATGAGTTTCCTGAGTTTCTGTTGCTTGTTGTGGGATAACTTCAAGACGCTACAAAGTGATTTTGTGCTTACGAGTACGTATCTTGCTCAGTTTGGGCACAGACGTCATGTGAGAGCTTACTTTAAAAAACAAAAAAACCCTGCACAAACCAAACCCAAGAAATCCAAAACTTTTTTTTAAAGATATCCCCAAAATTATTGTCATGTTCATTCCAGTGATATAAAGATGTGTCTGATTCACACCGTTCTACATTCTTAGAGGAAAGTTAGTTGTACCCACTTAACTATTAAGTGGCCCCAACATAACAGGTGTTTTAAACTAGAGGATTAACGTCATTTGTGCTTCACCTCTTTTTCATAAGATGAATTCTTCTTTCACAGGGGCCAAATGCTGCTACCCCATCATTGTATGTAACTGCAGCTTTCATAAAGCTAGTGCCATCTTCGGCTGGTCTCAGTGGGGCTGAGGCAGCAGATGAGCACTTAAGGAAAAAAAATATAGATGATTGAAACANTGAGAGCCAGCTGTACTGTTACTACGGTGACTTACAATACAAAGCCAATACAAAGCATTACATTGCTGAAAATTAATTTTCTATTAACTTAGTTGCAAATTCTTGAGTCTGGGGAGAAGAGGGGGATCTTTCCATGCCCAGCAGGTAAAAAATAGGGTATTTATTCTTCCCAAGAAGCAAAGCAGTTAAATACCTTTTTCCAGCACATTACTTAAAATCTGAATATGTAATGTTCAGCTATGGAGCTGTAAATGTTCCATAGCTGCGTGATTTTTTCAAACACCTATCACACCCAGGACATGTTCTATACTGTGTTCTTTGGGAATTTAATACATACACTTTCTAAAGAAACTCCAAGCATGAACACAGGCACAAACTGCACAGACAAAAAAAAATGGTTTTCTGTACTTTTGTGAAATGTTGGTGCTTTTGGGTAGTACTTTCCACATTTCTGGTCTATTTTTCCTTTCCTTGCTACTACTTACCACTGTGTTGTGGTTTTAGGTGTGAAATA
>WAAD01030206.1:0-20393 GCA_013389945.1 Fregata magnificens | reverse complement strand
CCAAAGGGATATTCTATACCATATGGCGTCATGCTCAGTATATAAACTTGGGGAAAGCTGGCTGGGGGGCTGCTGCTCAGGGACTGGCTGGGCATCGGTCGGCAGGTGGTGAGCAATTGCATCGTGCATCACTTGCTTTGTATATTCTATTATTATTAATAATAATAATTTTATTTCAATTATTAAACTGTTCTTATCTCAACGCACGAGTTTTCTCACTTTTACTCTTCGGATTCTCTCCCCTATCCTGCTGGGATGGGGGGAGTGAGCGAGCGGCTGTGTGGTGCTTAGTTGCTGGCTAGGGTTAAACCGTGACAGTGTTTCTCACTGAATGTGTTTTAGCATCAAATAATTTGGCTCTTGCTTTAGACCCAGGTTCAAGTCTCCTGATTGTTCACACTGCATATATGCTAATTAATTCAGTATCCCTACCAGGCATAGAGAAGTGGTTCCTTCTGAAGAGGGGCAGGGGGGGAAAACGGCATTGTTGGCTGGCTAATTTGCTTCAAGGTCTGCTCTGGACAAACAGTATGGGTACAGACCCTGCCAAATTTGCCTTCCTCTGCCTGGGACATTTCTCTAGCACTCTCCCAGGAGGTCTTCTGCCCTTAACTGCCCCCTCATGCCTGTGGTTAGAAAAAGCTTGGAAGCACTCCTGAGTGTCAGATCTAGCTGGGTTTTAATATGAGCACTGCCAGTCAAGAGACCCTAGCCCTGGTGGTGGCTATAGCTTACTACGCAGAGGGGTAAGTGGATGGTGACAGCATCAGTAGTTTTACTCCAGTTCTCTATCAAGTGAGATTTTGATATTTAATAATCTTTTCTATGCTTACAGACATATTTTTTTCTCCTTCTGTGAAAGGAAATGTGGGCACAAACAGCACACAGGAGCTGCAGGGTACTCTGATAGATGCCCAGTGTCTTGAGACCAAAACTGTTCATCAGGGTGGGGAACCCTATCCCAGTAAGTAAATACTGAGGAAGCCAAGCTGGTTCATGGTAACTTTCACCCGCAGAGAATTTATAGCTTCACAGTTTGAGCAATTTTTATTTGTATGTTTGTCTATTGGTGCAACCACTATCCAGGCTTTCTGAATTTATGCTTGCGTTAATACTTCTTTGTTGCATCTATTTCCTTCCAGAATGCTGAGGGGTTTTTTTTTTGTTTCCTCCAAAAACGTGAAATTTTGTTCCTTGGTACTGGACTGGTAGCATTTGCACTGGTGTTTGTTTTCCCCCTCCCCTCCCTCTACTCCCTGTCACATTCCCTCAACTTTAGTTGAACAGAGGATGTTCAAGGATGATGTTACATTTCCCTTACAAAGCTTTAATAAAAGGCACCGCATTGGGGTAACTGTGCAGTTGTTGTAGAAAGAGGAATCCTGGGCACGTAAAGGGAGAGCCCGCAGCAACTGCGCTGCATTGCGCTGGCTGCGGTGGCGGCTGCTGCTGCTCCTGAAGCAGCCCGTGGGCTGCAGTCACGCCTGCGTTTCTCTGCCCGATGGAAGTCGTGTTCCCGTAGACCTGAATACCTGATCAATAATTAATCTAGTTACCAACAGTGCAAAAACGTAGAGTGAGGCATGTTCTTTGTGTAGTTTTCCAAGAATGGAGAATACTACTTTCAAACTTTCTCCTCATTATTAGTTTTAAATTTAGCTACTGCAAGTCGTGTCTGCTAGAAAGAGCAGTCAAATGTCCTCATTATTTGATGAGGATGTTGAAATGCAGTAGCATTTCAAAGCCTTCGGGCTTTGGTGGCCTAGGTCCTGTACAGACATATAATAAACGACAGTCCTTGCTCCCAGAAAACTTACTGTCTGTCAGATGAGAGAAGAGCAAGGGAAGATTAGGTAGTGTCCACAGGGACAAATGAGATAGCAAATATAATTAAGTCAGAGGATTTTCATTAGCCAAAACACATTCCATTTCTGTTTTTTCTGCTGTATATAGTAAGCCGTCATTAGACTAGCTAGATCTTGATATTGTAAAGACCAGAACTTAAATAAAATACATAGGATTTTTAAAAAGTCAGTTCAGTGCCAGTGAGTAGGACGGAACTTCTCAGCCATCCAAGATCAAGGGCCACAGAACGTACTGTGCCCTGGGAGCAGAGGAGGGAAAGGTAATGCTGGTCTACTTTTAAGGGACAAAGCCAATTATTGTGTTCAGGTTGTCTGCAGATCTGTCAAGTCATGCAACTGAGCACGGGCATGCCCATACCCTTTCACGAAATACAGTGACCCGCATGGCAGGTAAATTTGGCCTCCTTGGTTTGTCATGCACAATTAGGGTGATGGGCCACAGCAGCGTGCTGTAGCTGTTTGCACCAGTTTGGTCTAGAAATGAACGAAACACGCAGGCAGCCGAAGACAAGGACCGTGGGCCTTTTTGTCATCTACCCTTGGCTCTTGATTCAGTGCAGCGTCCTCTTCTGCACTGGGGAGGAGGATATTTGAGAGGCCGGTGTGAGGTGGTGGGGCGCTGCGACGTTGGTAGGCTGGCTGTGCACATTCCGAAAGGGCTATTTGTGTTGATAAACAGGCTGGCATTTTGGAATGGCTAAGGGTGGGCCTGGGTGTCTTCCTATACCCATGCTTAAATGTTAGCTGATCTTCTCATAAAGGAAGGACAGCAATGTTGTGGCTGCTGTTGCAGCATATTTGCTGAACTCGCAGTTATGGAGGAAGCCATTTCCTTTTTTTTTGGTCTTGCTCGTGGGCTGGGTGCACGTGTGTGAATTCCTTCTTGGTTCAAACACACGCAGTTCTCACACAGAGCCCGCTGCTTGGGAGAGGCAAGTCTAGTTCACAAAAGATACAGTTTTGGATATAAAATGTGAGGTTGGACGCAAAGCCCCACGTTGATGAGGCTAGAAAATATTTGTGTAGTTCTGCTGCTTTCTACATCTTCCTTGTATTGTCTCTGCATTTTTGGCTTTGTTCATTGTTGGTAAGACATTGGCAATTCGTGGATACCACTCATGAGAGTAAATAAGTGATGACTATTATTTGGTCTCATTTTATCTGATGTCTACTTTCACAAGAACTTAACAACCAGAGTGAAAAGAGGTCAGAAAAATTTTAACAGGGAGTGAATCAAGCATAATACAGAATGCCCTTTAAGTGCAGGACGTGGGTGGGAGTTCTGCTAACGTGGGAACCAGTGAGACTGAACAACTTGCAATACCTTGTGTATAATAATATAATAGACTTCAAATTGCTCTCAAAACCCTTCATTTATTCTTGCTAGTTTAAAAAAAGCTGTGGATTTGCAGATTGTCTCATATTGGCACTTGTTAAATTTCAGCCAACGTCTGACAGCTGAGAACTACAAGTGCCATTTTGAGCTCACAGCTGGTGCTGCCACTGGCTACTGATGACCTTTCCTCTTCTCTTCCACAGACATAATGGTTCAGGAGTGAGATAATAAGGTAAGATGTAGTAAAGGAAAACCGCAAGAAAACCAGTCCCAGCCCACGTCACCCATCCTTCATTTTGTGACTCCACTGGCTGTTTTTGTGAAAATGCAGGCAGTGACCTACTGTGGTTCTTCTACTTCAAACTGCATTTACATTTCTTTTTAAAACAGTTCTTCTAAAGTACTGTAATGACTACTGAAAACAAAGTCATGAATGAAGGTTAAAGTGCCTATCAATACATCAAAAATATATAATTGTAACTGAGGTAAATGGTTGAACTTATTCCACGTTAAATGTTCTTTCTAGTATAATTTTTACTACTATCCCAGTAATTAGCCTGGGATCAAGGATTTCCTTAGATGAGTATGTTGTGACCTGTCTTTCTCCTCCCCCCCACCCCCTTAAACGGGGTGGCTTCTTCCTGCAGGGACTTGATGACAAATCATCTAAAGTCGGTTTGTTGCAGTGTCCTGAACAGTGCTGAGCAGAGTATAGCTGTTCTCATTAGCTGTCTTATTGCCTAAGTGTCAGCACAAAACTCTTGAGGACCTGTTTGTAACATGAGTATGTCTTGATTTGTTTAATATACATTTTTATCCAATCGTAGAAGTGGCATTTAACTGTGCTCTGGCTTTCGAATCCTTTGTGAATTAGTCTTAAGTGACCAAAATCAATAGAAAATGTCTAAAGACTTAGTGTGATTGATGGACACGGTTCTGTTTACAGAGTGACTAGGTTTTAAAAGAGTTCAAGGTTTGCTTAAACAGCAGCCTACAGGGTTATTTACTTTTAAGGAAAGAATTTCTGGTAGCTGTTCTCAGCACAGGCCGCCTTGTGAAACGTACGTTTTTTGTTTTTTGCTTTTATGGAGTTAATGCTACTGTCATAGCGGTGCAGGGCAGCTTACGTGATGCAAGATTAATACTGTAGCATTCTCTGATGCTGCTTCGGTAGCTGTTTTCTTCCAGATTTTGTTTCAAAAGGGTTCTCGTGCTGACAACTGATACTGAGATCTTACCTGTTTGGACTGGTTGTGCTGGAGGATGCTGGAAACTGCTCTGGGGGTTTTTTTGTTTGTTTGTTTTGGGGTTTTTTTCAGGTTTTTTTGGTGTAATCATGGGCATTGCAATTTGCCAGATATTTCTCAAGATTCTCAAAGAATCAGGAATTAAGCACACTAATTTCCTTGGACTAGGTATTCTTGGGGAAAAAGGAATGTAAACCAAGGATGAGAATCCCTTAAAAGGACTGACAGTCTTTGCTCGAAATACTACTTTATTTATCTGTTTATTGTCCCTACAAAGGGGAATTAGATTCTGTTGCTATAAGTTAGTTTTAAGGAGTTAACAAAATCAATTTAAGGGGTGAAAAATTGGATTAATATCCTGAGGTTATCCAAGGAATTGTTTGAGCGTGTAATAGTCAAAGATTGCTTTAAATATTTTATCAAAGTAGCACTGGTAGTTTCACTGTGAATTGTATATGTCCTGGGAAGGTGAGAGGACTGTGTATTGATACATTCACTGAACCATGCTTAGTTAATGCACCGATGCTGCATCGGAGTCAAATATGTGTTCAGGCTATATTTTACTTTAAAATAAAGGTATTTATAATATCAATATGACTAACGTACTCTGGGATGAAGTTTGCCATCTTTTCTCAGTTATACATTATGGCATGGGAAGAGACCAAGTGAAAAACGTGTGTATGTGGCTTTTTTTGTTTTGTTTAAATCGCAACATAGACCAACAGCACTTTAAGCCTTTGTGCACCAGAAAATGAGAGCATAAGCAGTCTATACCTGTGACATGACAAATGGGGCCACCATTTCAATCTTCCATCGCATGCTAATAACAGCGCTCAGTCAATGCTGGAGCGCTCATAGCCCATCACAAAAGTTAAAGTATTTATTGGTGCTGGATACAGCTTCCCCCAGTGCTGCCCAGCCTCTTCCCAATTCCTAACTGTGACAACGTGGTTATGTGTTTATCATCCTCAAGCACTGAGAGGCCATAAAAGCCTGAGTATAATTCTCAAATGTAGCAATATATTTTTTATGTGTGTGTATATAAATATATGTTTGTATACATATATACACGTGTATGTATGTTTCTGGTTAATATTTCCCAAGAAGCTGGAAGTCATCCTGTAATACAAATAAGAAGTTTTCTTCTTAATTTTAAGGAGCAGGTGGTTCTTGAACCTTAGCAAGAGTATCTTCTGCAGTCAAACTTTGTAAAGTCTGCACTTTTCTGCCAAATTCAAATCCTGTAGGAAAAGGTACTTGTTAATGCAGTCTAGAAGGTAAAGTGACCACCTTGCATAATGTTACTAGCTTGTATCCAGAGCTGCAGCATTCAGTTAGACATGCTGCTTTAAAAAAAAAAAAAAAAAGAAAAATCCTGTACATGCATTTTAGCAATTTGTCGTTGCTTTTCAAGCTTATTAACTCATTAAGTAGCATTTAGTGAGGATAACCACAAAGTAATTAATTTATACAGTATGTTTATTGCTTCCCTAATGAATTTATGTATTAAATTTAGAGTTCCTCAATGAATATGTTAATCTATTTTTATACTTCATATACATTTTGATCTCTAAATAGATAAAAATGTTTTGTCAAGGTCTTTATTCCAGTCTGCGGATTGTCTGTAAGAATACCACCTGGTTTAAGCATGGTGTAGAGTTAAGTTTTCTTAGGATGGATCCTGCCAACATCAAAGCTTGTGAAGCTCTTTGTCCTGTTTGAAGTGTTTGGGAGCGTGTTGCAGCAGGGGAAAGCTGTCCTCAGTTACGCTGGGAACTTAGTTTATTGTTTTTCCTAGTAAATGGTAGCTGTTTGACGTTAAGTTCTTGCTTTGGGAGATTAAGGAATTGAATACTCTGGTATGTTGTATGGAAACAACCTATTTGTCAGTGAGTGATTGTATTGCGTGTAGGTATCTAGGTGTTTGTAGTGGTGGGGCTGCAGGGGTGGCCTCTATGGGAAGAGACCAGGGGCTGCCCCATGCTGAGCACAGCCAGTTCCAGCTGGCTCCCATGGACCCACTGCACCCACAGCTGAGCCCCTCAGCCAAGCTGGTGGAGCCTCTATGAAAACATATTTAAGAAAGGGCAATATGCTGCACAGCAGAGTGAGAAAAAAAAAAAAGTGAGAGGAACAAGCCTGCAAGCACCCAAGTCAGAGAAGAAGAAGGGGGAGGAGGTTCACAGCACCGGAGCAGCTATTCCCCTGCAGCCCGTGGGAGAGATGATGGTGGAGCAGGTATTTCTCTGCAGCCTGTGGAGAACCATGCCAGAGCAGATACCCGCACTCCCGCCATGGAGGACCCCACGTTGGAGCAGGTGGATATGGCCTGAGGGAGCTGCAGCCAGTGGAGGGCCCATGCAGGAGCAGGTTTATTCTGAAGGATTTCAGCCTGTGAGAAGGAGCAGTTTGTGAAGGACCCACGCTGGAGCAGGGGAAAAGCGTGAGGAGGAAGGAGCAGCACAGAGGAACTGCTATGGACCAACCACAACCCCCCATTCCCCATCTCCCTGCAGGGGTGGGGGAAGGATGCAGAAGAGTTGTAAGAAGGAGTGAAATGGAGCCTGGAAAGAAGGGATGGGGGAAGGTATTTTAGTTTTTGTCTTTGTTTCTCACCATTCTACTCTAATTGACAATGAATTAAACTAATTTTCCCTAAGTCAAGTCTGTCTTGCCCATGTCAGTAATTGGTAAGTGATCTCCCTGTCCTTATCGGGTTCCGTGACCTTTTCCATCTTATTTTCTCCCCCTGCCTCATTGAGGAGGAAGGGTGAGAGGGTGGCTGGGTGGGCACCTGGCAGCTGGCCGACATCAGCCTTCAACAATAATCTATACAATAATTTGCATATGGACTACCAAATCATAAGTATAAAATCCTGTAATCTACAACTGAACTGTCAGGTTAGGAATCTCTATTAAATGTTATGGTTCGTGATCTACAATATTTAAGAAAATAATAAACTGAAGTGAATAGAGTTTTTTCTTTTTCTCGTTTTCACAGACTTAATATTAAAAGTACCTAACCCATGCTAGTATGCAATCATTCAACTCTTGGACTTATCTTTTAAAGAATTAATTGTACAAATTTGTGGTTATAAGTGACATGCTCAATTCAAAAAGGAATAAAATTATTTTAAGAACATAGAGTACAGTAAAACTAAATGCATTGGGTATATCATCATGTGACCAAAAAAAAAAATATTTTAGTGCTTGAGGAGAAAAATATGTCAATTGGCAACATAAACTGATTAATGGCTCTTTTTGCGATTGAGATAATCCTGAATCTTGCCTCCAGATTGCAACCTCTGTAGGCAAAGTAGGAGCTGTGGTCTCTGGCACCAAAGATAGTACAACTGAAATACTCTTGCATCTTCATGGGCATATGTGCTTAATGCATCTTTTTCCCTTGAAAGAATGTGTTACTACAAATACAAATTGTGTGAGACATTGATGTGCAGCATTAAAACATTGTTCTGGAAAAAGGATACATTTTGGTTGATGTAGTCTGAGTTTTGAGGCATTATCTGTAATGGTTTCAGAATAAATGGGAACCTCAGCTATGTGGTCAGAGAGAGATTTTCTGCAACCCTGTGTTTTTGTACATATTGCAGCTAAGATTAATTTTTCATCCTTTGAGGGACATCATATGGATCTTGATTTAGTCTATTATGTTGTCTGTGAATATCTGATATTGAGTCCATCTAAAAAGCACATTAACTAGTATAATTTATTCAGTATCTCCTTAACAAAGAAAATTGTATTTATTTAAAGTAATTCAAAAGAAGGAAAGACTTTCCCCTCATTAAATAAGATATCTGCAAAATCTTGGTTCTTCTCTAAGCACACAGAAGACTGTAGTTTATCATTTAATACCTTATTTTGTAGCAGTGTGGAAATACTGCCTTTTTAATTGCAACCACTGTAACACAATAAATGCTGTTAATTTTTGCAAAAGGACTATATGAACTCTTTCATAACCTACTGTATGATAGAAAGTAGCAAGCAAAATCCATTAAAAACAAGATGAACTGCAGAATTAAATTCTGTGGCAAAACCTCTTCATTTGAGGGGAAAGTCTATCCCTTTTCATGTAGGTATTAATGTTCCAGAATGCAGATATTAACGTTTTAATCACCAAATCGTCCCCTCTTCCCATCTTTCCCCCACGCAAAACATTCCCCTGTATTGTGTCATGTGTCTACTAAAACTAGCAGAGTTGACAAAAATTTTTGTGAACAATTGCAAACACCACAGACATGACTGGCTTTCACAACGTTATGGCTTTGGCTCCTAGTGACGGCTCCCTCTATTTTGACCAGGTTTTGCAGCCAATACAGTAAAATGTACAGGTTTACTTTCATGATTTTCTCTTCACGCCAGTGATGGGATTAAGCCATTCATTTTCAGTTTGGGTGCAAGGTAAATACTACTAGTATCAGCTCTGCAAATCTAGGGTGAATTACACTGTTCCTGGTGTAATTCGGTTTAGCTCCAGTGTAAATTAATGCTGTTGTACCAATTTATAGAAGCAAAGGCGTGGCCTCAAAAGTGCATTTACTGTAATACTATTTATGTAATTAATAATAATATTTATTAGTAACAAATATAGCGTAAATATAGTAATATTCTATAATAAAAAAATCTTGTAGGAATGCACTGAATTTGAGTAAATATTTTCTTGCTGTAGACTTCCAAAGCCCGTGTTTGGTTTAAAAGTGGGTCCCATAAAGATCCATTTGTAAGCAAAAAAAGCTGTATCTTATGCATGCAGAATTAAGATGGGCTCCTTCCTTCTGCCTCCCAAGTAGGTTACCATACTTTTACATAATTCACATTTAGAGCGTTGAATAGGGAAATTATTGAATAATGCTTAGACACCTGTCTCTTTTTTTGTGACGTGTTTTGGGGGTAAAAGAGGCTAGACACCTTAACTTATTAAGATAGGTTTGGGGGAAGGGTGGCAAAATACTCTTTGTACTGAAGCAGCAGAAGTTGGATTCATAGGTAAGATACCTAATCACCACCAAAGCCGTTATACCAGAAGTCCTCAAAGACAGAATTTTGGTCATACTCTTTTTGCAGTTGAGAAATTTTGTCCTCAGAAATGGAGGCAAAGTAAACCTCTTAAAATACCAAGGGTTTGCTGTAAAATAACTGGCTTGTTTATGTGAGAAACGTGCATCAGAAAAACTCCACTGGAAGTGGATCAATTGCACCTCCTTAAAAACAGAGCGTCAGAAAGAAGAACCATGTCTATTCTTCATTTGGTCTCTGGTCTCTGTTTTGTTTCATAAGTCACTATTTCCTAAAATTTACTTTTGTGTATACTTGAAATAGAAAATAGAGAAGTTCTCATTAAGGATTTGTGGTAATGAATAAATACGCTTCGTAAAAGTGTGTAAGAGATTTCCTGTCTCTGGAACAGACCTCTTAACAACCATTCATCAGCCTTCTATATGCATGTATTCTCCAGTCTTTGAATTAAATAATTATTCACAGTTATTAGCAATACATACTTGAAGCCTGATTAAGTACTAGCCAAAAAGACAATCTTGCACTTCCACAGGGATGGCTTTATCTGCCTAATGAAGGCAGGCTTGAATCTCAGCATGTATTTTAGCAGTATTGCTACCTCAGCATTTCAAAGTTCTAGTCGTTTAATCATCATATGTTCAGTCTTGCAGTCCCTAAATTAATACTTCTGAATTTCGAAGGATGCCTCTGTGTGTGTGTATATATAAAATATGTACATGTGTATATAACATATGAGTGTTAGTCAATTTGATGGCATGAGGTGTTTCGCAGAAACTTTCATAAAAGAATCCCTTTTTAGCTACCAATTTTCTGAGGGCTTCTTGAGTATTTTTCCCAGGGGCACTTGCTGTCTGTCTTTTGAAAGAACAAGTGTTGACCTTGGATACCATACTTGAGGGAAGATAGGGCTAGATTGTATCGACGTTACTGATGCATCACATGGCAAATCAAAAATAAGACATCCACAGCTGTTGCACTATGTGGTACATGCTCATGTTCATATGGTAATATGCAATATAAAAGGATTCAGGGCAGAGCTGTACTGAACTTGTTTAGGTTCTTTATTGAACATTTGTGCAAAAGTATTTTCTCCATTTTGCAAACACTGCTAGAAACTGAAAAAAAATGGAAAATGGGAAGAAGAGAATTCTTCAGCTAAACGGTCATTTTGTGTGGTGCCACATAATAAATTAGAAAACCTATTGCAATTCTCTTGTTTGTGGGTTTGTTTTTTGTGCCTACTGGTTAATGAAAATGATGATGTGAGATTTAAAGGAGACGTTGTGCATGTGGGGCTGCTACATGGAAACAGATATAGCATTTGCAAGCTGATGAAATACATTCCTGTGGACGACCTAAGTGATTTGACCTGTCAAGGTAATGAATGAAGCATTGTACTTAGGCAGGAATATTACAATGGCTACTGTATGCAGAGGTGATGTTTCCTAAATTGAAAACCAGGTTTATTAATGGTGTTCTTATAAAGATGGGACTAATCTGGGATTCTGCTACCGTATTTAATTAACAAGTCAACCATTAATGATCCATGCAGTTCAGCTTGCAAAGTGAGTGATGATCAATGTTTTTGCTGCACTCTGTTCACTGCTATGAAAAGGTGGTTGCAAACCTCAGAAAGCTAATTTGGAAACATAGATCAATATTTCATTCTGTATTTTGCTGGTGTTAATTTAGTAGAAAGAAGTGTTCACATATTCCTAACTTTGTTCATGATTTAAGCTTCCTGCTTATTTATTTCTTTGAAAATATTATTCTTTGCCAAAGAGGCAGTTTAATCTGATAATCTTGTATCGGGGGAATTTATTGGGACTAAACAGGCCATTCAAAATACGACATGTTTCCTCTCAAGTCTTGAAATCTGCGATTCATAAATTACGCAGTATGAACCAGGGGATGGGTTGCCAGTTTTCCTGAGGAGAAGGGCATCTGTAGTGCTGGGAGCTCAGCTGTGTGCCCCCAGTTTAGGCGACTGGAAGCTACCCCCACAGACATACACGTGAAGGCAGACAGCAGAAGTACTGGACTGTGACAATCACAGCAGACGCAAGTGGCTGGAGCCTGGTGTGTGACCCGTGCGGTATTGTCTTGAAACATATGTAGTACTGCGGCAGCCAGCACAGATGGCAGGAGGGCGGAAGGGAAACCCGATGGGAAGTTTGATTTATCCACGATTGTCTCCTCTCCTTTTATTGTGTCATTAGTGGTATACTGAGGAAACAGAACAATAAAGACACACTTTGAGAGGATATAATGGTTCAGCAGTGAAAAATGTTAATGAAGTGTTGAAAAAAAAGCTTTTGGGAGTGGAGCGTTCGCATATCAATGTATTGCCTTTTTAATGGGGAAGGTTCCCTCGCTTTAATGGGCCTGGTCATGATTTAACGCAAAAGGTGCTGTCTTTTAGCTCTAAACAGGCAGAAAGTGGGAAGGGAAATGAGAAGAAAAACATGCAGTTCTTCTGTATTTACAGTAAACATTAGTAGACCTTATGCTGTGAGTGTAGGGGACAGAAGAAGGATGTATGAAGTGATATAAAATAGATCCCGAGAGATCAATTTGATGTTTAAAGCCTAGGCAAAAAAAACCCTTTAAACTTGCATAGATTGCAAAATTTCTAGTCAAGTGACACAAAGAAAAAATAGGGAGAAATGTTTGGAGGACTGTGTGAAGCCTTATTTGTGCTGGAGCTGTTGTACAAGGCTGGTGCCTGGCAAGGTTTAGTCAAAGCAGACTAAAAGCTCTGACATTTGGCCAGAGTTTGTTGTTGGATGTAGCTGAGATTATCCAAACTACTTTATCACTAGGTAGCTGATCCAATGAGCTGCTTTAGGATCCTAAATATTGTAGCAGCCTCTAAAAGATCATCCTTTCCACTAGATTTGTTACCCACAGTAGTAGCTTAGTATGGTAGACACAGTTTCTTCTGCAAGGAAGGTAAGAGAGACTTTGAATCCATTCAGGTAGCTGGCACTTTCTTCTCCTGTGTCTCAGTCTGCACTGTCTGTCTTTCCCTGCAAAGCTAACCTTATATATGACATTGCCATCCCGCTCTGCTGGACCATATACGCAAGAACAAATGTATGATGGTGCAGCATAGATGTGTTACTGAATGTCCTGAAGTTACATATCTTACGTCAGTCTCCTTGTTAATTTGTGATAGCATACGAGTACAAATTATTTAAAGGGCTTTTCCATAATAGTGGCTGTTTCCCTTCAGCATGCATTGAATTATTCTGGAGATCAGACACTGTTCTTATTTGGTTCCCTCATATATTAGTAGGAATTTTTTATTTTAAGTGCTGCATCGTCATGTGGTTATGCCTATAGCTAAGAGCAAAACCATACAGTTTGCTTGGGGAAAGGATCTGTAGCTGCCTTGCTTCTTTCCCTTTTCCATTATACACCATATTAAAGAACTCGCACCCTTCAGGCTCTGTTCTTTTGGTGCACAGGGAAGTGTGTGTGCAAATATCTGTGAATGGAGATGAGACTGTACCCTGGAGTAGATGTTTGAGCCACCTACATCCTTATGCTGCACAGAGGTGTCTAACACTGCGGAACTCAGCTGATGGAGCAAGCGGGCTGTGTGTTGTTTATTTTAGGCGATAATAGGCTATAGCAGCTAGAGGGGAAAATACTTGCTACATGGTGCATTCAGATGTAATCTTCTCTTTGTTCTCATTCTGAGCATTGAATAGTTCAGCTAAGCATATGGAATTTGCAACGAAATGCCACCCAAAATAGTCTATAAATATTTTATGGTGCCTAGGCTGGTAAGGGGTAAGAAATCTTTAAAGCACATGCTGCCTTGTCTGTGCCTCCTGGCCAGCTGTCAGACAAATAGAAATGGGTGCAGCTGCAGCAGTGTGTATTCTTATGGCTGTGAAGTGCTCAGATGCAGATTCAATCCAAAATTGTCCCAGAGCAAGGCGCCACATACAGTAACACAATGTATGTGTATTAGGCTTCAGTCAAAGCGTAGCAGCTCTTCGTGCTGGAAAATTATTTGACTAATTAATGGTTTTAAAAGTTATTTTGCACAAGTTAAATATGTACTAGCTGACCACCGCTGACCCCAGCTCTAAAGAACAATCTATTTCTTAGGTTAGACCTGCCTTGTGAAAGGAAGTTTGTTGGCTGCCTGGTTGCTTCCTTCCAGAACTGATTACCGGTGTCTCGGGAGAAGTGCAAGGGAGCTGTGTTCTAACTTTCCTTTCCCAGTCTCTCAAATACAGAATAATAGAGAAATAGAGGTGGAAAACCCAGAGAACTGTAGTTTAGCTCCCTGCTCCAAGGAAAAAATAATCTCTTCCTATTTTTTCTCAGCCAGTATTTGTCTAATTGTACAGAGGCTGTGAACCTCAAAAGCAGGACTTCTACGAGCAGAAGCTCACTGAACCAAACTGCAAATGTAGATGGATGTTACCCCTGAAGGGAGCTCAGGGGCTGAACCTTGGTCCTTGCCTTGCTCCCTGTCAGCATGGTTAGGGGCTACCTGAGATGTAGATCCATCTGAAAGGATTTGTGCTGAGTGAGGCTTTAACCATACATTGATGTGTTTTTGAAGTCTTTGATGAAAGCTTCACCTACTTAGGCTAGTGATCTTCTAATAGCTGACCTGAACGTTTTTGCTTGTAGTTTAAGGAAAAAAAAAATAGCAGACTTAGCTGTCTTGTTGGATAATAGATATGCCAGCAAGCTGGTGTGAAAAGGCTACAAAGGAGGTAGATCTGAAGCTGTTAACTTCTTGTTAACACCTGTTAACAGCAACAAGAAGGTTGTAAGGTTAGCAGCAGGGCTAGTGCAGAAATGTGATAGATAATGCTGTGGATTAGTTTTCAAACTGACGCTCTGACTCAGTGTTAGCATTTGTTGTATAGGAGGTTCCTGTGTCAAGTTGTTCAGGTGTCACCAGCAATGGGCTTAGAGTTAGCATCAACAGCAGTTGCCATCAGCTCTGTGTCAGCCTGTGTGTGCATCTGTGACTGTCTCCATCCCTAGGTAAAACTCTCCCACAGGATAAGCGGTCCTATCCCCCTTTTGCCTCTTACTCTCACCCCCAGCCTTCTGCACGTAGGGAAGCCGAGCCCATACAGCTGCTTTGTGTGCCTTGCCCTGCCTTGCCTTGCCTATGACCCCACGCCAGAAGTGTGAGTTCTGCCTTGGCTGGGTTCATGCACCAGGTTCTGCATGTGGGATAAACTTGGAGAATCTGAACCTAAAAGTTTTGGGAATCCACTGCAAAATCAGCACATCGGCTTATCATCAGCAGTTCTGGAGAGGAGTCTCTTCTGCTGCTTACTTAAGCATCTACACGTATTCAGAGTGAAGAGTTACTGCAGGTGCATGCTGTTTTCTGAGTAAATTCATTTCCTGCCTGTTCTGTGAATGCTGCATCTTAGAATATGAAGAATTATATTAATTCGGGATTTTCTTTTGCTTTTCCAGTCTCTTATGGTAGACGGTATTTGACTATGGAACCCTGTGCCTTTTGCATTTTTTAATTTGTGTTCTCTTGGATTACCAAGAATTTTCGTAGTTATTGTTTGAATATGTAATCCTTTTTGTTGTTTCCAGAATATGGTCACATAACTGAACTTGCACATATTAGTACTAAAGCAGGTGCCACTAATACTGTGGTTACATTTGTCTTCTTGTTTCCCATTCCAAGGTGCTTGTTTTTAACACGCAAAATTTGCCTCCTGGACTTTTAATGTGCTACTCTTACCTTAAAGTTTTTGGATGAGGAGGAAAAGTGGGGAAATGAGTTTCAGGTAGGTCTTCCATAAAGAAATTTTGAAAAGCAGAAGGGCGAAAAGAACTGTTGCATAATTTTTGGTCACTCCAGTGCTGCACAAGGGTGTACAAAGCCAGAAATGGGGGCAGGAGTACGCAGAACAAACCCTAACAAGAATTGTGATAGTCCTGTTTCAGTAAACTGTAGTGTCTTTATAAGAAAGCTTTGTCTCATAGGGCTCTAAATCCTATGGGGTGATGAACTGCCCTTGGGGCTAAGTAACGTGTTAAGGAAACGATGATGATGTTCAGCACCTTTCAGCATTGTTCCTCACAACACCTTTTACATGGTGTGGAGACAGCAAGGTAGGACAGCTCGTATTTCCTGACATAATGCTTCTCTGATCTACCTACTACCATGTTTACCACACAGGAAACCTTCCCACCTGCGCCCCCAGAAATGACCAACTCGCCCATTCTTCTTTGCTTAATGACTGCTTCAGGTTTACACTTGAGCTCTGTTTTTAAGTATCTGGCTGATCTCTTGCAGAATCTTGATCGGATTTTATTCTATTATTTTAGAATAAGAACTCTTTCTTCCATCATCCTCAGATCTCAAAACACCATGCTGTGGGCCAGCTTCCTTTCTTAACGCATTGCAATGATACTTTTGTTGCCAGAAACAGAGCGTTGCATTCTCATCTAAGTGAATTAAAAACCATCTTTCAGTGAAGGTGTTACTGTGCTTTCAGACTTATATAGAGCCTCATGCCAGGTCTACGTTCATACACTCTTAGCCTGAGGAAATCCTATAAAGTCAGTGTTAAACCTCCTACTGATTTCAGCACTACCAGGATAAACTGATGTGTTGAATGAATGAAAATGCACAAACGTATCCACAGTGTTTCTGTTTGATCAGCCTAATAACCTACTAATGAATGTTTTGCAGATATGTCTTATTCCAAAAGGTCGTGTATCATAGTTAATTTATGCTCAAGGGGATAAATGATTATCAAAAAACTCACCGTTGTCTGTGTTTTTCTTGAAAGCAGTTTTGTTCCACTCTTGCAAGTATTTTCAATTAAATAAGTCTGCCTTCATGCAGATTAAAAATTGTGATAATCCTAGATGAACTTGGAATTGGCCTTTTCTCCCAACTACTGTGCAGCATTTACAGTAATGTTGTCATATTGGTGTGAGTTCTACAATAGCTTCTTGACAAATACATTCGCCTTTTCCATGCCACATCTATTAACAGTACTTGTCTGTGCTGCTATTTTTTTATAACCAAGGATAATGTGTTTACACATAATCGAAGTTTTTCTCTATATTAACATCCCTTGTTCAGGACACCCTTGTTATCAAAGTGCCTTGAACTTGGTTTGTGCATCCAGAAAGGACAGGTGAATAGAAATGAGGAAGGCTTACAGAGCAAGTATCCTACCTGGGCTGGTAGTGACTTGTTTCCTAAGCTCGATTCTGGAGCCTTTCACTTCGCACTTGGGAAACAGAAACAAGCAGCACCGTTATTCCTCTCCTGAGGGCACTGTTCCCTTTGGTGGTCTGGATTTCTTCTGCACACTTTCTTCTTCAAAGGAAGCAAACAGTCCTTGCTATTGAGGTGTGTGTGTGCAGCTCTTCCACCACTTGTACCTTGAAGTCAAGCACCTACACAGCACTTTGCTTATCCTGCTTCCAGTAAATGGGTCCCTCATATTTTTCTTTCTCTTTTCAGCCTTTTTAGTAATCTTGAACGGCTGCTTCAGGTCCCTTAGTATGAAGCATCAACATGTGGCTGTAGCACGCTACAGCATTATACACGTTGCTAACAAGAGTCTGCTGTGCGGTGCCTGCCTGCAGGGTCTCTGCCCAAATCTTGCACTATTGTATGTAGGGCCAGACTGAGCAAACTTCAGAGGTTTTTGTGTGGCCTGAGGATTTCCAGGCTCTTGCCTGGCTAGGCTGGTACTGGACGCTTTGGCAAGAGAAAGGTTCGGCTGCGTAGTGCTTAAAGAAGAGGTGCAAACACCGGGATCAAAGCCTCCACTTCAGGTAAGTTAATGAAAACCAGGAAGCATGACTAGAGAAGATAAGGAGTACTAACAATGTATGAAGGGACTGGCCGAAAAGCTTGGGAACCATCAGTAGGGGCTTCAATAAGAGTCTAATGTGGACAAGTCTCTCTTGAGTTAGCATGAACTTACATGCTGCATAACTAAACCAAACTTGATATGTCAGGATAAGGTTATGGCAGCCTAGTGATTTGTGCTACATAGTTGTTAGTCTGTTGAGCCAGTGTTTGGTCTGTAAAACCAGGAGTTGCTCTGCTGTAGTCTTCAGAGATCTGAGTTCAACTTTGGCTGTATCCTCGGGGGTCTGTTGACACTATCTGTAAGCTCTTGATTTTTCCCTTTCTCTTTTGAATCAGTGAAGTTACTGTCTTGAGGAAGGTAGGACCTGGGTAACTGAAACCCGTATACAGGTACAATGGGGGCAAGGGAAACCTGGAAGACATTTATGGAGCTGTTTCTTCAATTCGTTCCACCTGCAACAGAGCCATATGCTTGGGCTACCCTGGTCTTTAACAACTTAAAAGAAGGTGATTCTTCAGCACACCCTGTTACGAGATTCCTTGAAAGAACAGGGTAGTTTATTCATCCAAAATCAAATTTTTAATAATGAGATCTAGATAATGATGAGCTGCATGAGTTGCCTTGGTAACCTACTGCCTCAAAAGTCCTTATGCATAGCTTTAAGACTTAGGGGGAAAAAAAAAAAGAAATGGAAAAATAATCAGTATGCGGAGAAATGTCCATGTTTGTCAAAGGGACAGAACTTGCAGAGAACTTTTTGTCTCATGAAATTCCAGGAGAATTTTTTTTTTTTTCACTAAAGTGGTCAATAAAAACTATGGTGATGCTGGATCCTGCTTATGTGAAATGAGGTGCTTTTTTTCTTTCAGGCAAAACCAAAATCTGTCCCTAATTAGAACAAAAACTACAGCAAAAATATGATCTATTTTGGTTAACATATAAAGGCCAGACTAGTATTTCTGTTCTGTAATTGAGGTGCAGAAGGGAGTGTCACTAGTTCTACTGTATTTCCTTTCTCTTATGAGGAACCCTGTGTGTTTAAAGCACAAGAATCAGTGGTTTACCAGTGGCAAAAAATGCTATTTTTTGTAGAACATTAAATCACTTAGGTTGTGATGACCAGCTGTGTGCTCTGATTTAGCAGCATTTCAGGGGCACTTTCCCTGGGAGAGCTTGTGTGCATGGTTTCCCAAAAAGCTTTTCTCTTCATTGGTAATGAGTTGTTAGGAAGACAGATAGAAACACAAGGCTTTTGTGGAGCTTTCTCTGTC
The DNA here is from genome assembly GCA_013389945.1 of Fregata magnificens. Taxonomy (NCBI): domain Eukaryota; kingdom Metazoa; phylum Chordata; class Aves; order Suliformes; family Fregatidae; genus Fregata; species Fregata magnificens. The sequence continues at coordinate 1,793 of WAAD01030206.1, read as the reverse complement.
TTCCAGAGAAGCCTAGCAATTCAAAAAGTTAGGAGGACTTCAAAACTGACTTAAAAAAAAAAAAAAATTTCTCCACTCCCTTTCCTGTAAATAATTATGTGTTAAGGATCTGCTTTTGTGTTAGGTTGTCGAGTGTAGCCTTAAAAACTTTTTAAAAAGGTTTACTCCTGTCGTAAGGTTGGAATATAAAGAGAAGCTAACAGCAGGCTAGGGTTTCTGAATAAATGAAACTATACACAAGAATGAAAGAACTTTATTAAATCCAAGTTTCTGCTTTAAATTGGAGTTGTGCAATTGCGGGAGCGTGGATTTTGTTTCTTTTCTCAGCATTCCCTTCTCAGTGTTAGAAGATAAGGAAACAACGGAAAAAATAGAACTCTTCACTTAAATGGAAAACAGAGGTAAGACAATAGAGGAAAATGTCTTCCTTGATTAATACCATGGAAATGAGATACACCAATTGACAGCCACATCTCAGTGACTGTGCAATTCGCAACCAATTCACTGTGTTGTTAACTTGATATACTGTTTAATGTTTCTATGCAATGCCTGACATTTCAGTAAAAGTAGTCTGATTCCTTTGCTGCTCTTCAGGAAGGACTTGAATCAATCTACCTAATCAATTTTAGGTATTTATAAGTATCAGTTAAGAAGGCTGGTATCAGTGAGATGCTAAAAGCTGTATGAGTGGAAAGAATCAGGCCTGTTAAGTCTTCCTGATTCTAGTGTTGGGGGCTTTCTGCTGTGTAGAAAACAAAAAAAACCCCCGCATATGTTAAATAAAGAACTACACAGGATTTAAGTTGCTCGTGTGTGTTGCAGTGCAGTCACGAAATTGCTGCTGGACCCTAGCGTCAGAAAATCCCACCAGAAAACAATGCATATGCAGAAGTGTCCTCTTGCTTTTCTTTTTTTCTCTGTTAGAAAAGAATTCATACTGTACCATAGTAGGAGCCAATTATAATGATCTCTTATTTATTGACGTCTTGCTCAAACACTAGCAAAACAGATAATTGGTATAACTGCTCATATTTTCCAATGCCTCTCTTTTTATTAACGGATCTGCAGCTTCACTTCTGCAGAGAGGATAATAACTTTTGAGTCAGGAATTAATCTGATATAATTTGATTGCTCAGGACTCTTATCAGTCCCTCCAATTGCTCAGCTGCTACTGCGTATTTAATGATTGCTTCCTAGCCCATCCCCCTATTCACCTGATGGTTTTTCTGCCTGGCTTTGGTTGTCCTGTCTTTCAACTGTCTGCCACTACAAGGGCTAAATAGGTCTATTATGAAATATGAATAACAATTTGCTCAGCTCCCCAAAGCAGCTGCAAAGAATATCTGTTTTCAGTGCTGGTATAGCTATTTCCAAACAATGAGTATATATTAGTAGAATCTTCTTTATGGACTAAATTGGTTTGTGGACTAAAGTTGAATTCTACTCTTGCCCATATTGGGTAGGTACTCCACAAGTAAAGTCCTTATTTTTTACAGTAGTGCCCAGAGCAGATAGAACCATAGAATCATTAAGGTTGGAAAAGACCTCTAAGATCATCAAGTCTAGCCGTCAACCCAACACCACTGTGCCTCCTAAACCAGGTCCCTAAGTGCCACGTCTNNNTGCTGGTCACACTATTCCTAATACAAGCCAGGATGCCGTTGGCCTTCTTGGCCACCTGGGCACACTGCCGGCTCATGTTCAGCCGACTGTCAACCAGATTTGTTACTGGAAATCAGAGAGGGGGTGAGATGTGTGATCATGGCTTCAAGTTGCGTCAGGGGAGGTTTAGA
>WAAD01030197.1:1045-29936 GCA_013389945.1 Fregata magnificens | reverse complement strand
AAAAAAAAAAAAAAAAAAAAAAAAAAGCAGCTCAGGGAAACACTTTATCTTGTCCTCTCCCTGATATATAACTTACCTAGATACACCTTTGCCCTTTGGTGCCTTAAAAGAAACAGAAAGCCTTAGCAAATGTAGGCCTCTCACAATATTCCTTTTTTTATAGTAACTTGTTAAAATGAGATAAAAGAGAGCTGAAATGTTTAAGGAAATTGCCTTTGACTTGTTACCAACTACTTGCAGCTAAGTTGCAGAGTAGGTTGCTTGAACACCCACCAATTTGTTAGACACAATATCTTGTTATAGAGAAACCGTTATATTCAAAGGCAAGAATTTACTGTTGGTCTGATTAAAGTTATTATTAGTCCAATTGTTAAAACTCATATTTCCAACTATATACAGTTAAAGTGCTATGTAATCAAACTTTTTCCTCTCTACTCCTTTTTTTCTGGTTTATGCTCATGTTCCTAAGACTTCAATCTGGAGCAGGAGTAATGGTACCACAAGTCATTGGAATTACTAGTCCTTTGCCAGGAAGAATGCAACACTGATGTTGATCGTGTCTTACTCCTTGTTCCAACATTTGCTTGGAGGCTTTTTTATATGTTTGCTAACATTCTTTACACCTTAATCTTTCTTCACTGGTTGAAAGCTCATTTTACCCGGCTCCCAATATTGCATCCCTTTGGTGATCAGAAGTTAAGGACTGGTAGCAGTTTGTACCCTGTAGCATCCTGTGCCAACAGCAGCATCCTGGGCCAATACTTTCAAAGTCTCTTCTCATTCTGTGCCTTTATTCTATGCTGCATTTTATTCTAAGCTCATAGGATCATTCTACAGCAAATAACTCAATTAAGTACAAAAATACATACATACATACATATATAGTTACACCACACAATTATACAAAGCTAAGCAAAGCTAAAAAAGATAACAATCATCTGATGATTAGGTAATTTCTTTTATGGTTAAACAAGCCATAACATATCTCCAGTCAGGCCAGGATAAGTCCAGAGAATAGCTGGCAGGTCCTGAGGCCTGTGTTATGCTGACACTAAGCCTCTTACAAACAGTGACATCTCCATACTTACTACCCACAAGTCTCCAGTCCCTGGAAGGTTTTCAAAGGGAAATCACAATCAGAAACTAAGAATTAACTGTCTCCTACAATTTCAAGTATTTTTGGAAGAGTAATCATCTCTGAAAGAAGGATAGGATAACCCTGATCTTTCTGTTGGTTTGAGTTACCAGAGAAAAGTAACCAACATTAGAACTAATATAATTTGTAAGCATTTGTCAGAAATGTGTTTTCATCCTTGCTATTTCTTCAGGGTATATTTGCAATACGAAATTCCTGACTGTTCACCACATGATTTGGTTCGCAGATCTTTGCCCAAAGCTGAAAAGTTCCTTGGCCTTCTGCTGTATAACTGCTCCTATGTGCTAGATGGTTCAGATTCACTAAAAAAAACCCCAAACAACCAACAAAACATAAGCAGTCTGCAATACTTATTGCAACAGGATTGTAATATTTATTTTCCATTGTTATTGGAGAGTGGTAGAGACAATGAGGACCTGATGATTAGAGATCAAATCTTCTAAAAAAGATCCACAAAGTGAATGTTTTTGCTATAAACTTGCAAAATTTTGGAACATCAGAAATCCAAAGAAGAATCTACTTGGTTGATGCTTTCTTGTTTGGTTTTTTTTGTTTGTTGGCTTCGTTTTTTTTGTCGTCTAGGAAAAGAACTTCATAATGCAAGTCATTGGGGGGACAACCAAAATGCACCAAATAGCTGTTGTAGCAGACCACTCTGGAGCCCCACTTCTTTCCTTGGGGATGAAGCAGATCTTTGCAGGCTATTAGTATTGTTGATATCATGGATTAGGCCTGAGTAGCAGGGTAAATGGAAAGGAATAATACTTCTGGACACTGGAAATTGCATCCTGTTTCTACCACCTTTCTAATTTTCCTTTGCAGTGTCCAGGACATAAATTAACTGTTCCTGACACTCCTTGTAAAATTCACACTTTTTTGGTTTAGGCCAAAGATCATACAGAACAATTTTAGCTTTCCAGTTTTCTCCTCATTATTGATTTATTAGCTTGTAGGATTCTGACAGGTGTGCACTTTTTGCTCTGAGCATTTTCTTGATGTTCGTTTTTGTGTGTTCCTTTAAAAAAAAAAAAAAAAAAGAAAAAAGAAAAAAAGGAAAAGAGCAGGAGGGAACTAAAAACTCCGCAAGCAGGTAGAAATACCACTGTGGAATGCAGTTTGAAACACAATCAAAAATGGATCTTACCAGGAGTTCTACAACTTAAGCTGTAATAAAAGAAGAATTTGGACCTTTATTTTCCCTTTGCAGGGCATAAAATACCCTTATAGACACCTAACAACATTCCTGCTATTGCAGAGGCCTGGGACATCAGAGATGCTTTCCATCATCTTGTTCTCTTAGTGTGGCATGTTATAGATATTTTACTGTAGCTCTTGAGCTCGTGATACTCTGCTGGGACAGATTTTGTAACCCTTACTAGGGAGCTGATAATGAGAAAGATGTTTCTAAGGTAGATAAAACCAGGATGGTTACTTACAGATGATCTGATCTCATATTCCTGTTGGTTTTTATTATTATTACTATTTTTATTTTAAATAATTTGACAGTTGAAGTCTGACAGTTTAAAAATGTTTAAGAATGGATATTCCTTGTCTACAGAAATTGTTTAAGGAAAAGATAATAAAATCTTTATGCCAGTTTGCAAAGAATAAAAAAATAGAAGGCAGAAGTCCCATTGGTTTTCATAGTGGACATCAACCACCCCAACATCTGCTTGGAGAACAACGCAGTAGGGTGCAAGCAATCCAGGAGTTTCTGGCATGCCAGGTGACAGCTGTTTGATGTACGAATCAGATCAGCCAGTTACAGAACTGATGGGCCGTCTAGGAGGTACTCTACCTAAAGTAGAAAAAGATCAATATGGTTGGATGGGTGGACTAAATATGGGTGAGAAACTGGCTAGACCACTGGGCCGAATGTGTTATGGCCTACACTTCACCAGTGTCCAGTCTAGTGGTGTTCCTTAGGGATTGTTACGGAGCTTAATACTGCTTATCGTCTTCAACAATTCCCTGGGCAATGGTAGGGACTGCACGTTCAGCAAGTTCATGGAAAACACCAAACTGGGCAGAACATTCAATATGCTGAAGGGTAGGGATGCCCCCAAAAGGTACCTGATGAAGCCAGAGGCACAGGCAGCAATATGCTGGGAAGGTAGGGAAGCATTACTCTATGAATGCTCGTAGATGTCCTGCTCTGACAAGGGTCGCTTATTCGTATGAATGATAGAATGAATTTGTTAAGATTTACGTAAAAAAACCAACAACAACCAAAACAAGAGGTGTCCAAATACCACTAGTAAACTGGAAGATGTAGCAGCTCTTTGAGCATGGAGTTTCACATGCTAATATGATACTCACTGTCATCTCTTTTGCTTAGCTAACTCAGAAGGGAAAGCAACGTGTTAGCCAATTTAACTTTAGGGATGATTTTCACCAAATGTAACAGTTACATCCAGAAATACTCTAGCTGGGAGAAAGGAAAGGTACACAATAAAGTAGCATAACCATCTGCTTATCTAGAAAGCTGTTAGTACACAGATGCACTCAAAGTATAGGCTTTCTGTTTGTTTTTTTGATGATTTAAGAGGTGCAAACAACTTTTTGTCGACACTGTAATATGAATATGTAGGTACAGAAAGCATACAAACTGTTTTCTTAGATAAATAACGTCATCCTAAAACCAACAATTCTTGCTTATTTCTTTGTTTGATTACAGTTGGAAGCAATAAAACATGTGAGAATTGCCTGACTTCCTGGGAATTTAATATTTTCTGCCATTTTTCAGAAGTTGGCACACCCTAAAAAAAGTTAGCTTGAATCCAGGTTTACCTGAAGGACTTTTTATATTCTTACCTCCTTACTACTATCTCTCATAACAACTGCTGAAGGGAACCCCTACAGCCTGTACCTTAGAGAAGAATGTGGAAGGACAAGAAAGAAAGCAAAAGGCATGCAACTCAAAACCAAAATTAGAAATTAAGTCACAAGTTATCTTTGATGACAAAAAGTAAAAACAAAAAAACAAGCAAAAAAATCTTTTACAGATCTTGAAAAGCCATTAAATGGTGAGGTTTAGAGATGAATCTGAGATACAATCAATTTTCTTTCCTCTGTGATTGTTTTAAAATGACACTATACCTCTGATCCATCCCCTGAGCTTTCAAAAGTACATATGTGGCAACAGTGTAAATATAGGAAAACATCATTTTCTGATAGAACAACTATTTTCTTCAATGCTATCTGCACTTCAAGTTTTTAAGTTAATCTTTGAGCACATTCCAGGCAACAGTCCAGCTCAATCTGACATTACAGCTTTCAAAAACTTCCTTCTTCTGGTCTCAGATGCCTTTTTTTACTGTGCATGCTTCCTGATCAAAAAAGCTAATTATCCAATTTACAACACATGTTCTAAATCCCTACCACCTGAAACTGATATGCTGAAGCCCCAGTGCATACTTAACCCTATCCTATGCAAAACAAGTAGAAAATTTAAAAAAGCCTACTGATTTTTTTAGAAGGCATTTTTCTTTTTACTGAAACAGGATTCTCAGCTCTGAGCAATCAATCATCCATACAGTGAGAAACCATATTAGAACAGTCCTTAAAATAATGTAATTGTGGGGATATTTATGGTGGTTTTTTTTAAAGTATAGAGCTATTTACTGGTGGTACTGTTTCATGCAGGTTTGCTTAGACTAATGGATGGGAAAAAAAAATCACTAAGCATTTGCACTGCTGGAAATTCTGAGTGTCTGTAGAAGCACATGGGCACAGTAAGACTATAGTCATATGCTTTAACACTGAGGAGTCTTATAGACTGTTATACTATTGAAACAATTCTGAAAATGTTTGCCCAACACTTTAATATTAGTGTTATTCTGCATTGCTGGACTAGCCTAAAAACTTTATTAAGAACCTTATGAATTGTCTGTTAGGTTTCTGTACCTCATTGCAAAACATCAGAGTAAAGTGGCAGGACTAAGCCCTTGGTTTTTGAAGCACTACTCTAATATATCTTCATTGTTGCAGTATGCTATTTGCTCTTACCAACTGAACTTTTTGCAAAGTTATTGAAACAATCCTAATGAACTATAGCTGTCTGCTGACTTTATTTATTTATTTATTTTTCTGCTGATTGCAGAAAATAGTTTTTCATCTATTTAAGTAGTGAATTTTTATTGCTTTACAAGAGTCCTGAAGAGTCAGTGCTTACTGAGAATTACTGCACAAGCAGCTTCCACTAAGTAGATGATTATATACATCCTTTCATGCTTCTATATTAACTTAAATGCTGATTATTGTGGTTCTTTTTCATGCATGTAAAGCAAAGATGTGCTACTGTAGGGTCTACTTTATATACCACCGAGCTTATTGGTGGGAAAATCCTGATATCCAGGATTAGCTTCATACTGTGATTAACTTTTCAGTGGCAGCAGGATGGGATTTTTAATTCTAGGTTTTAATAAGTTTATGTCAGTAATCAGTTGAACACTGGTTAGAAATACACTATTCTCATATGAAATGTCTTTATTCTACATCCTCTTCTTTTTTTCAGCTTCTCATAAACCAATTCTGCAAAAAATTCTTATTCTTTCTTAAAGGATTCATTTCAAAATAGACTCACACAAGTCTTTCAAACTTTAATATTTCAGTTATTTTCCTTTCCAAATTATTTTTCTGTCAAATCACACATAACTGTTAATGAAGCATTCACTGTTAAAAAAATCAGGCTTGTTTGTGGCTTACCGATATGGGTTCAGCTGAGAGAGGAGAGGAGAAAAATGTTAAATAACAAGGACCTAAAAGTTACTGAAGGTCTGGTCACAGTTTTGGGAAATGATTGGCTTAAAGCCTGTTATTGACTTTAGGGTATTAGAGAAATAAGAACAATCATGCTCAGAAAATGTCCACCTATACAGTTCTAAGGGTTGACTTTTGAACCCCAAGCTGACCAGCCACCACCCAACAGCTGCCTGGGGCATTGAGTCTGCAAAAGGTGACTGCTCTCTGGTTATGAGATAGTGATTTTATTTTTTATTTTTATTACTATTCTGTATATGATAGGCTAACGTATTTGATGCTTTACAGTGATACTCTTCTTGAAACAGCTATGGATCCATTGTAGAGCTCTTAAGGCCTATATAATCCAAGGTCGTTACATGTAGCTGTGTTATTTTGTCTCAGAAATGCCCATCAATTCAGTTTGATTATAGGATATTCAAACTCACATCCTCTTTTTTTTTCCCTATCTATCCCATTGTAAGTGCAACACCTGTTTGCCTCATGAGCCGCTTTTACCTCCAATTACTAAAAGTATAGTCATAATAAAGCTAACTGTAAAAACAAATTGTTAGTCTGGATATTGATCCACACCCCTTCAACAGCTGAAAATTATTTACTTTACTGCATACATAGACAATAATGGCTTCTGTGCAAGGGACCAGGGAGGCTTGACGAATTCACCACAACTGCTGTGCAAAATGGTATCGAATGCAGCATAAAGAGTCGTGTAGTATGCTGTGCTGTAGGAGGTCTTACTGGGAAGGTGGCAACAGAAGTGTGGTACAGGTAGATTTTCTGCTCCTGCCACCCTGGTTCATATGTATGTATGTACGAATAAACAGATAGCTGCAGAGTATCATGTGAATATTCCCATCATCCCCTGGGCTGTACAGATGCCAGCCAGCTTAGATACAGAAGCCATATTACCATTCAAGCACAGAAATAAACCCTTATTAGGAAGAAAGTATGCTAACTTGGTCTCAACCCAGCTCCAGTATGCAGCTCCAGAATCGTAACTGGCTTACATGTGACTGCCTTTACATATCTACACCTGCCTGCCTGCACCTCTCTGCAGAGAAATGCTCTAATATTAGCCTAGCCCTGACATTCTGTGAGGATTATTATACTATTAGAGATCAAATTCAAAAGAGCAGTTTCTCAGGGGAACAGGCATTAGTATTTTGTGAGTTAACTATTCTAACAGCATCCAGTAACGCTGCAAATTGCAGAAGCGGACCTTCCATTATAAATCACTTGTTTCTTCAAGTGGTGCTCTGTTTTCTAATTAATTGGTCATATAAGACTTATAGAAACTCGGGGCCGGAAATTGCTGAAAATTATGGGAGAGTAGTTGAGCACTTCAAACCAGCCATGAAAGAACAAAGGTTAAATTCTGCCTTTGAGCAGTACTCATGTTGGGCAGACTATAGCCTGAAAACACTCACTTTATGAAATAAACTTCAGCTATTTTTACTCTGCACAGAGCATGGAAAGCCAGATAATTTACTGCAGTTGAGCAGATGCTTGTTTTGTCATTATTATTGTTATAAATAAAAAGAATGAAGAATAAGTGATCCCAGCCAATGGAGAAATGTTATTGCTATAAATGAAGAGCTTTGAAATACTGCACAAATTGAGAAATCAAACAAAGGGAGACCATTGCTTAAAAAGACCTCTAAGAAAAAGAATAAAGGAAGGTTTCTTATAATAAAAGAAAAATGAAAGAATAAAAGGGGTTATGGACTGAGCTTGCTTTGTTTCTCCACCAGAGCGGGTCTCCTGCTGTTCGGAGGCTGCAGTGGTTTCTGTAGGAGAGCCAGAGGCCAGAGAAAGGGAATTGTAAATGAAATAACCAGCTTCCCCTTAAAGGATGCAGAGCTTAGGAGCAGCAAGAAGCACCCACCTCATCCTCCTTGTTGGTAATGAGGTCAGAGCTTATACAAAACGCCTTGCTCTGAGCAGCACCATCTATAGGGAATGCAGATGCACATTCCTACAGCGCTAGGGGGCACACGGCGGCAACTTGTTACCAGACTCATCCTATAAAGTGATAGACTTCATAAATTAGGTATACTTGTCTGTGGTGAGGGTAAGGGAGGAGAAACCCACTTTCTACTTGATGGGGATAAGTTTCTACATCTGTGTTCTATACGAAAAACCTTGGTTGTGTTATCAAGCACTACAGGAACATGCTTTGGACTGTTTCTCAAATACAAAGACTGAGATTTGTTCTTTCTGCATACAGTGTTTTGCCCACTAAGAAGGCTAGAGAACAAAAGCAGAGATTATTTAGCCTAGTGACCTCAGGCTGTCTGAAGACTACGTGGTTTTCTCAATAAACCTCACTGCCTACGTGGTGGTCTGCCTGGCTTACACTAAGATAAGCTTGATGATTGATCTAAAAAAAACCAACCCAGTGTTCAAAAAGTTAAACTGGTAGCCAGAAGGAACATGGTTCCAGACTGAACTGCCCTAAAGCATGATGCCTTTGTCTGTGTAAGGGGAATAAAAAAATTCCCAAATATTCCAAAATGCCACATAAGGCAATTCTGATAGAGGCTGCCATGCAGTTGGCATCCTTTCCCTTTAACTTGTTTTAAAATATTGTACATGAAGGGTCCATTGAGTCCATCAGGTTGCGTGGGTGACAGGGCAGATAGTTGGCACCAAGTAGGAATGACAAATTCTGGTTGTTCAGTATGTGACAGGATTTTTATCACCAGCTATCACAGCTGATGGCACTCACTCATTCAGTTTCCTTGAAATGACTCTTCTTTTTATTCATGTTCTTCTTAGTAGAGGTTTTTGGGGTGAGGTGTTTTACAGCTCCATATATATATAATATGTATGGGTCTTCCTAATGAAAAGTTGAGACAATGACATGACATTCATTTGAGTTTGTCAGGTATGACGGGATTACAGCATGAGCCCAGAGAAGAGCAAGCCAGTCTTAGTCTATGTTAATGGCTGTTTTGGTGTATTTCTCCTCCACTCATTCTAAGCTTTCAAGCTTGGCTTCAATATTAACTTTCTCCTTGATTGCTGTCTTATAACTTCAATTGGCATTGCTTTTAAAAGACAATTTTTTTGTTCTGTTATATATTAACATCCATCTGTAGGAAGCAGCTGTCAAAGTAGCATTTTCATTTTCCTTTTGAAAAGAGATTAAATACTTAGATTTTAAAAATAAATGTTTTTTAAGGACAAACCAATGAAAGCTCAAACATTTCAAAATTTTAAACTACATAACTGAATCACTAGAAATGAAAAAATCCTCTGGGAAAATATTAGTTAAAAATACAAAAAGCATTTTTTTCTGTCTAGTCATGTGTGAAGTCTTAACACATATCTATACTTTATTCTTTTCCCTCTGAAACATTTGTTTCAGTTCAGTAATAGTTTCTCTCTAGATTTTGCAATGTATGTATTTACATTTCATTCATAATTTTTCACTCTTCTATTATTTCTTTGAATTAATTTTTTCAGAAGAATGATTACTATGTACAGCACTGCTTATGAGATTCATATTATTTGGCCATTGACCTGCACTGCCATTTCTAATGTTGGCAGGGGGGAAAGCTTCTAGGTTCCCCACCCAGCTCTCCATGAACCACCGTTAAAGGTCTGCATGAAATGCTGAAAGCACTTTCATTCTGTTTCACAAAACAGATATTTGAAACTGATTGTCACACAGTGCTGTACTTCCACAGAATCACAGAATGGTTGCACTCACAACGGAGCTCTGGAGGTCATCTGGTCCAATCCCCCTGCTCAGGCAGGGACACCTGGAGCCGGTTGCCCAGGACCTTGTCCAAATGGCTTTTAAATATTTCCAGAACCTCTCTGGGCAACCTGTGCCAGTGCTCGGTCACCCTCACAGTGAAGAAAGTGTTTCCTGATGTTCAGGGGGAACCTCCTGTGTTTCACTGTGCGCCCATTGCCTCTGGTCCTGTCACTAGGCACCGCTGAAAACAATTGGGCTTTGCCTTCTTTGCAACTTCTCTTTAGGTATTTGTACACATTGATAAGATCCACCCTATGAGCCTTCTCTTCTCCAGACTTACCAGTCCCAGCTCTCTCAGCCTTTCCCCATAGGAGAGACGCATCCGTCCCTTCATCATCTTTGTGGCACTTTGTTGGGCTCTTCCAAGTATGTCCGTATCTCTCTTGTTCTGGGGAGTCCAGAACTGGACACAGCACTCCAGGTGTGGCCTTACAGAGTGCGGAGTAGAGGAGAAGGATCACCTCCCTCCACCTGCTGGCAATACTTCACCTAATGCGGCCCAGGATACCGTGAGGCTTTTTTGCCACCAGGGCACATTGCTGCCTCATGTTCAGCTTGGTGTCCACCAGGAGCCGCAGGTCCTTTTCTGCAAAGCTGCTTTCCTGCTGGCCAGTCCCAGCATAAATTGGTGCTGCCAGCACCACTCCCCAGCATATACTGGAGAGGTAGTTCCTCCCCAGGTGCAGGACTTTGTACTTCCCTGTGCTGAACTGCATGAGATTCCTGCCAGCCATTTTCTCCAGCCTCTTGAGGTCCCTCTGGATGGCAGCACAACTCTTTGGCGTATCAGCCACTCCTCCCAGCTTTGTGTCATCCACAAACTTGCTGAGGGTACATGGTGCCCCATCATCCAAATCATTAATGAAGATGTTGAACACGACTGGACCCAGTGTTGACCCCCGGGATACACACCTGGTTACTGGCCTCCAACTAGACTTTGTGGCGCTGATCACCACCCCCTGGGCTCGGATGCTCGCTCAGGCAGTTTTCAATCCACCTCGCTGTTTGCTCATCCAGCCGTACTTCATCAGCTTCTCTATGAGGATCTTACAGGAGACAGAGGCAAAAGCCTTCCTGAAGACAAGGTATGCAACAGCCAGTGCTCTCCCCTCATCTTCCATGCCAGTCATTTCATCATATAAGACTATCTGCTTGGTCAAGCATGGCTTCCCCTTTGTGAATACTTGTTGACTACTCCAAATCACCTTCTTGTCCTTCATGTGCCTGGAAATGGTTTCCAGGATTAGTTGTTCCAGGATTTTACTTTCTGTTTATGTTCTATGTTCTACTGTATTTAAATGCCAGTCTCACAGTAAAATCTCATACAAGTCAACTTTCAAACCTCAAGAGGAGTATTAGTGACTTTGAGACAATCTTGATTGATTTTGCTATCTGTAAAACAGGCTAAATAGTATTTTACTGTTTCATATGGAACAGAATAAGTTTATTTTAAATTGACTCCTCAATTAAAAGTATTCTGTAAAATCCTTTTTTCTTTTCTTTTTTCTGACACATCTAGGTAAGTGGAAGAGCTTTATCAGTCTCACATCAATTAATTTATTGTACAACTTGATCCAAGATATGTTAAAATAGCACATAATATTAAAAATTTGGCACATTTAGAATACACTTTTCTGTAGCTGCTAGATTTTAGAAGTGTCATATTCCAAACTTAACAGGATTCTGGAAAATTATCTGGGATTTCAAAGAAAGAAAATAATTAGCTCGAACTTGGCATTCGTTGAAATGTCTTTCCAGTCATTTATAAAGGCGTTGATTTCATAGACTAGCTTCCAAATTTATGTTGGCAATAAATCATTAGCACCAAATTCTGAACATGAGAACCAAGCAGTGACATCACTAATCTACAGAGAAGCTGAACAATTTCCAGTAATTTATTTACAAATTTCAGGTAATTAATTTGATGGAAGGCTTGTCAGTGTTCACTTTTCATATCAAATACAGGCTTCTATTAAAATTGTCTATTTTGGAGTGCTTCATTTTTGCCTATCCACCATCACAAATAATGAGGGCGTTGGGTGGGTGGTGGGTGTTTTTTACTGTTTTTTTTTTCTCTCCTGGCTTCCAGTAAATAACATCTGACACTTGTAAGCAGTAGTAGCTATTAGTCTAAAGATATCTTCACTGGCATCTCTAAAATTACCATGTAATGGCTAATATTATTACTATTTGAGGAATAAACTGTCATGTATTATTTCCCCTCCTTCCCTCCATTTTTTGTCAGTTTAAACAGTTTTTAGGTACATATGTTATTTTCTAAAGCAAAGAGGTCTTTTTTTATGCATCAACTTAAAAAATAACATAGTTATTAAAAAACTATTATTTTGTTCTGCTTGAATAATAGTTGAAAAAAACTGTCAGCTATGTGTTTACTGCATGGTCTTTGGAATTCTTTAAAAGTTAGGAAATACACAGCTTGAATTTCATATGCCTGGTGGCATATATGTATTTGGTGGTTAGAGGGGGTAAAAGAATAAAAAAACCTTCTGACTCAGAGGCTGATGAAATCTAATACAGAAATCAAAGATAAAAAGCAAATGTGGAACTCAACAATGCCAACTTTTTTGTCAGTGTTTAGTGTCCTTATTGTTCAGATCTTCATGGATGCTTGAAATGGTTTCTAATATCAATGAAAGAGGCTGCACGACCCAAAATCTGCTCTCTATACCATCACTGTAGTTATACAAGAACTAATTACACAAAATGTGAAGAGCCTACCTGTTTTCTCTCATTAGTACATTTTCAGTAGTATATTTAGCTCTTTCACTGGAGGACTTCTGTTTGCTGCTTTTGCTTCTTTTATTCATTATAAGGAATTCAGTTTAGAGAGGGAACACAGCGCTCCAATAAAACTGTAATAACCACTATTGAAAACAATCTAGTAAAGTCAAAGAGATTATTCGATACATTTCTCTTTCACTTCTTTCTTTTTTCTGAGTTACTACTGATTTTCTCCACTAGGTCAGACTTTTAAAAGTTGAGGTTAGCTTGTGATGAATCTAAACCTAAATTTAAAGTTTTCTCTTCAGCATGTTCAGCATTTTTGTGTTAAAATTCTTGTGCCTTTTTTTTTAATGTTATTGCCATGTTTTCATAATACAGTTTAATTGAAAGAATATTTTCTCCCTTTTTTCTCCAACTTTACTTTTTTTTTCAGTCCCTGTGTTGTGATTCTCTGGTTGTTCGTATTTACCTCAAATATATTATTTGCAAGACTAGATGAGAGAATGAGAAAGATTTCCATAACTCACAGCTTAAGCTGCTGATTTTTTTTTTATATATATTCTTGTCCCAGATAGTCTATTTCTACCTTTTTATTCTCTATTTTTAAAATTGTGTTTATTCTGATGATGTGATATTTGTAGTAAAAAAAAAAGTAAAGAATTAGGAAAATGGTTTATCTTATTTGCAGAATCAACCAGTTGGCACCTGCCATATTAAACTTGAACACATACTAATTTTTTTTTCTTTTCAAGAAAAAAGGATGTGTTGCATTTACAGAGCTGTGGGGTTTAATCTGTATTTGACATTACTTTCAACATTCTGCTCTCAATTCATGTGCAATTAAGTGTGTCTTCGGCAGCAGCAGTTGTATGATACATGTGCAGAAATAAATTTCCATTTTATAAATTTACTTTTAAATGCATTATCATAGCTCCTAGAAGGCCAGTCATAGCTGAGTTCCTGTTGCACTTAGTAGTAAAGAAATTGTGATCCAAATGACAATGTCTGCTTCAACGGCTTCACATGTTAACAGCATTAAAAAAAAAACCCCACATTGGCTATGTACATACAAGACCTTCAAGGAAACAAAGAGACAAAGTGTTGGCTATATCTTCTGAGTCTTTTGTGTGACATTTCCTATTAGGAGTGGTCTTTTCCTTTGATTCAGGCCTATATTTTACTTTGAGGACAACTGAAATGGTGCAAAACAGGGGCAAGGAGCGAGCTAATGATTTTGCAGTACAGGCTTGCTTCCTGGATTTTTTATATAGTAGTGCACCATTAGAGACCAAGAGGAGTATGTGCATCTTTCTCTATGAAAATAGGATGTGTTTGGGGAAAAAAAAAAAAAAAGGAAAATTTGGCTTTCAGCATAACTGGTACACATGAGTACTCAGGCTTTCCAAACTGATAGAGAAATAAATGGTATACAACTAATACCTATTTTTTTCTTAATCCAAGTTCCGGTCCCCAAGGAAAAAAAAAAATAGTTTGAGCCAGGCAAAGTGATCTAGTCTCTTTGATAGAGGTTATTCTGTGAGTCAGATTATGCATCAACACTACCATGATTTTGTCTGATATTTTAGAGACTCTGTCTCTTTGTGGAGATGACACTTTGCCGCCTTCTCATTCTTTATGTTGTGATTAAAATGTTGTGTTGTTTAGACTCTTCGAGTCATACAAAAATGGTAAAGCATCAAACCTTGTAAGAGCACTCCAGAACTTTGTCAACACAGATTTTAGGAAAAAAGGTGATTTGTCATCGTTGTTAGTTAAGACAAAAATCCTGTTCACGTGTCTCCAAAATGAATGATATAAGATTTGGGAACTAGACCTCTTAGCATGTAGGTTGCAAACCTGAATGGAGTTAGAGAAGAAGTGAGGACAAAACTTCCACTGAGACTTGCAATCTCTGTGTCTGTATCAGGCTGCCTGTAGCTCAGAGGTATAAACATAATCTATAATGTCCTGCACATATGTATGATCTATTTGGAATTTTATGGGATCCTCCTGCCTGAAGCTGGCCATGTAAAAAGGTTGCAAGACATAATAGGTGCATAATGACTGAACCATAGTGATGAGGTAAGACTCATTGAGTCAGACTGAATGACTGAATCTTAGACAGGCTGAAAAATAAGTTGTGTTTGGTTTTATATAAAATTAGCATTCCGTGTTCTGTACTGTGTGGCTGGAAGTTTTCCATAAGTCTGTCTCTTAAGCCTTATTTCTGTCCAGCCGGTGTGGGTAGATATAAACTCGGCCTCAAGCACACTCTTGAAGGTAACATAGATCTGGCCTTCAGAAACAAAATATTGATCTGTATGGGAATATTTCAAAAATCTACAGAAGAATGAGACCATAGGGGAGGTAAATATGGCTGAACAGGTCATAGTTAAGCAATCTTTTCTGGCTTTCCATTACATTTAATTTTTATTGACTTTTTTTTTCCAAATAGAGTTAGGCATAAGACAATTATTTTAACATTTTTTTAATAGAAGCTGCTATCTTGTGGCCATTGTAACAGTTCGCCTATGATTGTATTCCAACAAAGCACCCTGATACCCGTTTCACCGGAAACAAAAGCGAGCAAACAAAAAGGACTCAAAAAAACAACCAAACAAGCAAACAAACACTGAATTTATTTCAAAGTTCAGCATATGCTTATATTCTTTTTCTAGGGGGTGAATGAATAAAAACTGAGAAAATCAGATGGATGTGATTTATTGGTAGGAACACTTAAATGTAAACTAAAATTGTTTTTTGAGTAGAAGGCTAGAGGCACAGTATTATTAAAGGAAATGTAACTCTTTGTTGGACTCAGGAGACCAAGTCCTCAACCCCTTTGAATCTGGAATTTTAAAAAGTCCAGGGGAAAAAAAAAAAAAAAAGGAAATTAAAAGATTAGAAGGAACACTAATCTAATGTTGTTCAATATTTTGCTACAGTTCAAGGAAGGCCCTGTGGCTGAACCATTACTTCTAATGTTATGTTCCCTTTCTAGATTGTATTCTATTAATGTTTTCTTTTGTACCACAGTGTGAAGGGACATAGAGCTTTTATCTTTTATTTAAAATTAATGAGGAGTATATTACTTTACTAGGAAAGGACATCAGAAGAAAATCTTTTCCCTTAGAAAAGGAAACACAGGTTTGTAAGCAGATTTGATTTTTAGTTCTGGATCTTCCTGGCTTGTTAGGTCACCTTCGACAAATTATCTAAAGTGCTTGTGCTGAAGTTCCTGTATTTTTATGCTATACTGATATTTGCAAAGTAACCTCTCAGGTGCATTGCCTGCCTTCATTAAAATGTACATTGTAATAGTGAAAATTCAACATGTAATTTTTTAACTAATCAAAGGCTCTTGGATACATATCTTCCATTCAGTTCAGATATGCTGAAGCAATATCTTGTGGCTAAAAACATTGTCATATAAAAATTTTAAACAATGTTTGGTAATTGGAAGTTAATGGCTCTCCAGTTGAACCTGAAACAAACTCAGTCTTCCCCATAAAGATTCAGTCTTGGAGTATGCCTACCGGTTCATATGCCACTCCTTTCATTACTGGATAAAAATGTAGGGATTTTCCCACACACTAACACCTGGGAAATACCTCAGAGCATCATAGCTCTGACAAAAGGAAGCCCTATCATATGAGGTATTCCCAAGGCTGGCTGAAGTAAAGTGTCCATCCTATGAAAATTTACAAGTTAACCAGACGTTCTCTAAACTTATAAAGTGACTTTTGATACAGCAGCTGCAAGTGTCTTTTTCCTATGGTACAAGCTGTTCGAGAACCTTTTGCACTGTCCTGCAGACATCTGAGACCCTGGGACTGTCTGCATGAAATGTAGGAGTCAGCTCAGCAGTCTGTCCCTCTCACCTTCCCTCCCCACTACCCATTCCCAAAGACAGTGTTCTCGCCAAAGTCTCAACAAACACTATGTGAATTTCTCAGGACCATTATGTGTTCTTAAAAAGTATGATAATTGAGCAAATAAACTCTTTATTTCTATCAAATGGAGCACTCAAAAAATTAGAAAAGCTCTAAACTAAGTATTTTGACTGATTTTTTTTAAAGTACCCTATGCATTCAACTGGTCTAACTTTTTTATAGAAGTGTCTTTTATCCTGAATGATGCAAATACAGGACAATATATTTATTTGACTCAGCAACTCACTATGGTCTTCATCACAATAAAATATGGGGCAACTAAATTTGAGGAAGATTAATTCTAACCTATGTGATTAAGGTAGCCAATACGTAATAATCATAGGATAACAAAGCATATACACTGAGCAAAACAACCTGAATGGGGGTAATAAGATAACTACAAGATGAATTATTGTCCACATTACTGTCTTCCTGAAACTCCAGATAGGAAACAAACCAGTTCAAATTAAATTATTTTTGCAACAGTTCATTACCCCCCAAAAGATCAGGCAGCTTGTTCCTTCCATGATTTGCCTGTTTGAATTTCTATAGCTGTAGCTATGCTACTCTATTTGGCACATACCACAAGGAAGCCCAAATTCTTCATTCACTCATCAGAAAACTGATAGATCATCACAAGTTGTCCAAACTATGTTTTATTTGTATGGAAATGGAATTAATAACAAAGAAAGGTAGGAATGATACACACTCATCCCCTCAGCTGGTATGGAGTCATGACATGGGTGAAATCAGATTTGATAACTTCAAAACAGACATACATTACAGTCCAGATGAAGCCTAGCACAAGAGATTCAGCAATCTTTTACGATTTAACAGAACTCATATTCATTTACTTAATTTGATCATGAGTTTCCACTTTAACAAAGTTAATTACATGGTCCCAGTTTTCCTGAAGTGAAGGCCATAGCCCCTAATTACCACAAAGATTAGAAGAAAGGTGCTCATTAACAAGGTCCATTGGCATCCAGAATCTCTGATCGCATTGTATTGAAAAAAAAAATATCCAGCATAGGTCAACATTCAACAGAGTTTTATTCAAAACATTTCGTATAATTTAATACATTTTCATCAGTTTATTTGGAAAATAATAACAGTAATAACTAGAAGACTTTAACTGTATTCTCTGTCTACATAGGAATATTTTTTTCACCCAATGATATATGGTACATGCATATGTTCACTGAATGACCCCAAAATTATAAAATGCAGTCACGTAACTTTTCATCCTCATTCAAAATGGTTTTGTTCTTCTTTTTATCAAGCAGTCTAGTGTCAAATGTCTGAAAATTGTTGTTTTCTAGTCTATTGGCAAAAAATTAAAGGTTTTTATTCTAACATATAAAGGGAAGAAAGTGCCAGAAACTGATTTTCAAAATACTATAATCATCTTGGCTTATCACTGTCCTCATTAATCTAGATGCTCTTGTTATTTATTATTCTTTCTTTTCTGAGTTTATACTTCAAAAATCATTGCAATTTATTGCTCACAGAAAATTGATCTTCCAATTTTCTTTTCATGTTTATTTGTTTTATTTTTGTCATTAAATACTAACCCATGTTGAGTCATCTGACTCTTCTAGGTTATTTTACCCATCTCTTTCTACCCAACATGAAACTCAGCAGGGTTTACAAAATAAACTGAATTCCAGGAGAAGCTTAATATTTTTTTCTTGCTTGTGTTGGTTTTCATACTTTCTGATTATGCAATTATTATAGACATTTTTTCCCTTAGTATATCTTTCAGTTTGCAAAGGGAAATATTTCTTAGGATCACTCTGAGAATACACCTGAGAAAAGTCTGGGTCTTCAACATATATTTAATTCAGCCATTTACTTACTTAAAGGCATATCTTACAAAGAGCAATCCTTAATAGCCATTGCTCAAAAGCATCTAACTGAAAAAAAATTACAAAACCAGCTGACCTAGTCCTCCTCTATACTCCTTGGACACAGGTAGATTTATATACTCTTTCAAGACTGTGTTTATACTATACATGTTATAGCATACAAGACAATGGATAACAAGAAGGTTTTAGGTATTAGGAATTCAGAGGAAATCACTGACCTTTCTAATCCAAGGTATTTTATCCATTTGTGATACATCTTTCTTTTGTTTGTGAAGAAAGTAAGTTTATTCCATTGTTCAAGACACAAGGACACATGCTTCGTTGTGCTACTGTTAGAGTCTAGTGAAAGACAACTGTGAACAGGCAAAGGCTTTCTTGAGTGGCTTGAAAGACTGATGGTGGTAAGAATTTCACCAGAACAGAAATTCAGCAAGAAATCTGAAGACATTATAGAGATATTTTTCAAATGTGGAAAACCAGTGAAATGTTCAAGGAATTAAGGCTTCCAAATGAAGATCATATTTTATGCTTTCAAAGATATTTTTTTAAATTTTTTTTTATTGAAGACTTAATCTTCAGAACCCTTTGAAAATAATTTACTCTTCTGCGCTCCTAATAAACCTGAGGAGTTCACCCATGAACAATATTAACCACTCAAGTGCATTTATATGCATTTTAAGTGTTTTTGCCTTATAATTCCAAATGAAATACTAGTTATTAATAGAACTGTGGAAAGGCAAGTATCATTCTATATTTATAATAGTATAGGATATTAAGGTATTCCCTCATACATATTTGGTTGCAGATTTCTACTAAAGAAATGGAGGAAGCTTAGATCTCCATTTGAAGGGATGAGAAGCATTTGGAGCCTCCCAGAAGAGCAATAAGAGCAATATTGTTATTATTGTTTTATATTAATATTTAAATTATATTTGGGGATTTTTTTCCTTGAGAGAATCACACGAGGGAAAGGACTCAATCCTCCATTACAAAAACTCTAGGAAAAGTTAATAAAGAAGGGAAAAGATGTGGTAGACAATTATTATAAAATGCACTCAAAAATTACATCCTTTCTATGGCACTTTTTGATCTTTTCAGATCTTTAGCAGAAAATATTGTCCATATAATTCTACAGAATTTTCAATAGAAGATCACAGCTTGTCTGCACTGTCAAGAAATATCTAAGAGAAAAAAGCAGTAGAGTGAGGTCAAAAAATCTTTAAACTAATGGAGCTTAGATCATATTCTGTTAGTGAATCTTTTACCTGCCACAAAAACATTCAGGTTTTCTGTGTTCAGGTTACACTACCTACAGCACACTTTTAGTCTTGCTCTGAGCGTATAGGTGATTATCCTTGTACTGCTAGTATTGAATAAAACTTTCAAACATTAGACTCACTCTCTGGCTTTCCACTGAATGCATTCCATGACAAAACAGTGGTGTTTAACCTGACCAACAGCAGTGAACCAAAAGCAGCCAAGACTGTGGCCAGGAGTAGTGTGGTGCAATTTATGGAATTATTTTTATAAAAGTCTTTTCCTGTGGCTAATTTAATCTCCAGCTCTTTTCTTTGTTCAATACAAACAAACACTAAACTTTTCAGGTACCTCCTATAAGTGAATACAAATGAAAAACACCATTTGCATTTTCATTAGCATAGATATTTTGTTTTCATCAAATATATACCAAATGACCAATCTACACTAAGTGGTTGATAGCAATTACTTCTGAAATTAGAAAAAGATGTTATTAAACTAGTGAACCTCATTAGCCTTATTTGCATGAAGTATAAAGTAACTATAATCTTAGAGAAACTCAGAAAGGAACATATTTACTTGGGGTTGAATTAAAATCATTTCAGTGTTATACAGCAACAAATTATATCCTTTTAAGTAAGTCAGTAAAATAAGGGAACACCACTGGTGCTATTTTGCACGTGCTATATCTCCACAAGTAACCAAAGAGTGCAACTTATTTACTAAATGAGGATGTGTAAGCAGATGCTTCTGAATTGTTATTTTATGAATAAGATGTTTTAATAATGAATTGATTAATCTCCATTTATTGTGTAAATACATGGCAGAACATTATGTGTGCAAAGGAAAAGCTTGACTCTTCTTACCACACAGATCTAAAAAGACCCTGCTGATATCTGCAATCTCAGTAACAGTTCAGGGTATTCCCTGTGCTGAAGTCATGCCTGTGATCCAAATGCTCAGTATTCATCCTTCTCTTAGCAGAGCAGAAAATGGTCTAAAAAGGCACATTTTTTTTTTCTATTTTATTTTAATAATGTGAAGTTGTAAGTCATTTATTATTTATTTTAATGAAGAAAGTCTCCTGTACAAGGAGCTAATAAGAAAATACTCTTTTCTTTGTTATTTTTCTTAAATGATAACCAGTACCATCCCAGTTTGCCCCCCTAATTTGCAGGTTAAGAAAGGAAAAACCCAGCTTCTGATCTGTATTCTGAGGATTGCTTCAGCATGTTCAGCTGCTTAAAGACAAGTATGTTGAAAGACCGTGTGCAGTTTTAACACCTCAAGGATCCTCCTCTAGGCTCAAATGCCGGTTGGACTTCCCTGACTCCATGTGAAGATGGTGCTTACCAGCCCCGTCTCACAGCCAGGTTGTCAAGCTGTGCCAATCACCTGAACCACACCGGCATGCCAGCAGGCTCTCACCCAGGGGCAGAGGGAGCAAGGCGTTGGCACAAGGCATGGCAGAGCAAGGTCCATGCAAACACAGCCCCATGGTTCCTCAGGCAGAGGAGTCTTCACAGTGCCCTATCTAAAGGCCCTCACCTCGAGGCTGGGGGTTCACCCTTGCCTCGTCCTCATTTTGCTCCAAGGGTTCTCTAACATCATGGAAACACCTAATTTCAGTCCAAGGACTCTTTTTGCAGCTGGTTAGGTCCCTTTGCCTTGATGTTTATGACACTTTTTGAGAAGCTATTTGAACTGCCTGAGCAGCAAATTCAACGCAGCTCTCTCCAGCTGGGCTGAACAGACTCGAACACTGGCCTTTTCCATTAAACCACGGCTCTTTGAACAGGTCTCTGTGAACGGAAGTATTAGCTCCTGCTGCAATTTGGGTGGAGACAGATTCAGCAGACGTGAGCAGACCCACCTGTAAGAACAAAACCCTTCCTGAGCCTGAAAGACAAATGCCAAGTTGCCTAGAAGCAGAGCGGTAGGTACCTCGGGAAATGTCATACAGGAGACTCAAATGCTTTTCAAAGTTAGGTTTGCAACAGATGTGCAACACTTGAATGGGGACTGGGTACATACAGGACAACAGTATCAGAGCAGGTGCCTAATTATCTTTACTGATATGGGCCTATAATCCTTACTTAAAATGTGCACTAAGGAGAATACATATAAAATTCTCCCGAACTTTTATTTTCAGTGAGCTGTAGATGCCACTTTAAAAATATTAAAAAAAAAATCTTAATTCAATTGCATTCAGCATATTTGTGTTGACCATTACGTTATACGCAGTAAGTGAAATCTCATCTCTTAGCTTGAAAAAATCCCCACACTATAAACCAAGCAACAAGTAACATTTTCCCTAAAATGACATCCCATGCAACCTGACTGTTTGCCTCTCTGCATGTAAAGCACTAGGGCAAGCGAGACTGACAAGCACTATGCATAATATTGTTTGACAGATAATAGTGTTCCTCTGTGTGTGTACAAGTGTGTGTGTGTGTGTGTGTTATAACATTTGGAAAAAGCAGGAAAGCAATTACTTTATCACCAACTCAGAATTAGTCCTCTTTCCTCTGTTTCTAATTTGGCTGTTTTAAAAAAATAGTTAATACACAAGGACAACTTCTTCCACATACTTTGCTACAGAAAACCTTTCACACAGTTCTCTCTTGTATTTATTCTATTTAGTACTATGGCATTGAACAATGAAATGAGTTCATAATTATCCAGACTTTTTCTAATATCATGCCTTAGCACTTACAGTCTTTTGGGTGATGGTTAAGAAATTATTTTCCATCTATCAACACATAACCATCCTGGTAAAATGAAAAAGCCACAGAGGTGTCTGGTTGGTTGGTTTGTTTGCTGTTAAAAAAAAAAACAAACTAAAAAACCTTATCGGCCTCACACTATGCAGCATGACTTGAATAACTTTAATACTTCTGTGCTAGTTTGAAGGACTTTGTACTGAAGTACCTAAACCGGTGAGAATATGAGGGGCTTTTTGTCCTCCCCAGAATAAGGAAAGACACCAATAGCACAGAACACTCCCATAAGTGTTTACCTGCCCCTTCCGCTTCTTGGCTCTCCCAGTGTCAGGAACAGGGAGACAGCCGTCTGATCCAGGGAACTTCTGCCACCTCTTGGCCTCCTCCCCGTTACACGGTGCGGTGTAGTGCAAGGAATCAGAGCAATTCACCAAGGTCATTCTCATAATGCTTTGGACTTGATGGGATGTGTTACTTGTCTGTTGCTTTAAACTTTCTGTTTGCAGGCAGTTCAAAGCAGCAGGGGATAGTAAACACAGAATGCCTCTTCCAAGACTCTGCTGGCTCTTTTCTATTTACACAGTTTCTATCACACTTATCACAATGGTATCTAAGCATTTTTCAGTGTTAAAGATGACAATTACACTGATGGCTTTTCTAAACCTATTGAAGCCTGCCACCGGTTGGCACAGCTTCCTCTCAGCTGCTAGATATGGGCTATGAGATTGCCAATAATTTCAGAGGCTGACAGACCAGCAGTGTTTCAGCCCAGGGATTACCAGAACGTATACCCCTTTGGCTAGTGTCTCAGTCTGTCAATTATAAGATTTCATCTCAGAATGCTTCTACATGCCAATTTTAATTGTTGTCAAAAAGCTGGTGTGTGTCGATGCAGATGCATAGCGCTGCTATAGTTTACAAGACAGCAGACAACACTAGGACAAAGGAGGTGAAATACAAGATACCTTTGGAAAATTTATGACGATATGCAGCTGCATTGAGTTTCTATAACATTATTTGAATACAAACAAAAGAGACGTGGTAGGACTTTATTCTTCTCTTTGTTACACTTATCTTTCAAAAATGACTAAAAAAAATAGGAAGTTATTTGTAGCCTGTTAGCCATCTTATCAAATTGTTGTTCCATGTATATTAAACAAATTTGTCTTTGGGGAATGTGAACCTTTTCATGAAGAAAAGAAAGAGAACTTTTCCTTCTCTATTTACCTCATGCATCCATCATCCCTGTACCTCAGTAATAGTATTCCAGTGCCATTTCGAAAGTACATTCTGAAAAAATATCTGCTAATCAAAATGCTGATTCCCGAATGCTATCCTTGGGAGATTCTGAAATGTCTAGTTATGGAGTTAAGAAGTTCGTCTTGCCATGTAAATTTATGTATGAGAGCATTCAAAAATCTCTCTCCAAAAAGTTAATGATCCAGACAATGACAAGTTAACCTTCTTCACTCAGCAGGATATGGAAACATGAGGAAAGCAGGGGTTTAGTGCCAATGGGCTATTGTCTTAGCTGGCAGAAATTTGCATGGCTTTATGAAATCCACACTTACTTTCAGGATCTGAGGATCTTTAGCAACAAGTTAAAATTAGATATCCCATTCCAGCCTATCTAAACTATAAGCTTACATAAAAAAACCCCACCCAGAGTGATAATGTAAACAAGATCTCATATATTGTTAAGTATATTAATAAAGCACACTGAATAAGCCAATACAGGCATTTTTTAGGCATCTCAAAACTCAAATAATATCACTGAGCCTTAATTTATTAGGAACCTCTCCCATTCACCACGATCTTTCAAAGCTTATTGAGAGTGGCCATGAAATGACATCAGCTCCCTCAGCCCTCATGGGTGCATCCTGCCAGGCCCATGGACATACAGGTGTCCAGTTCGCTTACGTATCTATTTGTTAACCTGGTCTAAACCAGTTTTTAACTTTGTTTAGAGTTTTCCTCTGTTTATAGATATTTGTCCACAGCAGATTACTCTTTGAGTAAAGAGACTGGCCTTTGTTTCTTCTGCTTCAAGGTAATTGACCTTCCCCAGAAACTGCGTCAGGAACCAAGGCTGTTTACTCAGGACTATGGATGCAGTAGGCTGCAATATATTTGACAGACATCTGCTGCTACAGTGAGGAAAATAACAACTACATTTTAAGATTTCAGAATGCATCTAAAACCTAAACTAAGACCAAGAAACAGAAAGTGTATTGTGGCTATATTTTAATGTACTTGAAGCAGCTGTAGTATAATCTTTGTAATAAATTATATTATACCTTAAATTAATTTATTATATTTGTCACAGAAACCAGCCCAAATAAAGTCAAGAAAAGTTTTGTTACCAGATTACATCAAACTAGAGTTGCATCTTTTGTCTTCTGTCATCAAATATTTCCATATTCTATGATGGGAGAAAGACAACAAAAATGAGTGTACATATCCAGAGAAAAATCATACTTTTCATCATCTGCCTCGGCAGATTTATGACCTATGCTATCCCTGAAATGGGGAAGTTCAACTTTCTTAGCACTTAACATACGCCTACACTGTTGCTAATACTATGGTTTTCAAAAATGTCCTAGATATGTCACCCTCAAACACAATGTCATGAACTCCCATTTGTTAATCTGAATTAATGAGCAGATTATGTCCAGCTAAGGCTGGAAAAAATAATAATCATATATAGTTAGGGATGCTTCACATACACATACATATAGTATTTTCTGAGGAATAAATCCTTTATCACAAAAATTATCTCTGTTCTTCCTACTTATGTAAGCATCTCTTACATCCCTTTAGGGGTGTAGGGACAAAATTTTGACTAAACAGAGAAAGTGCAGCTATGTTACCTCTCTAGTTTTTTTTTATTTATTTTTTTTTAGTATAATAATTGTTGACACCAGAGACAACATGTTTTATGATTTTTATATTTTAATTATAGACAGTTGTAATAAATTATTTCTTGGGACTTTAAAGATTTCTCTCAAGAGAAGGGTCACAGAAGCAACACCTAGAGACATTTTTGTTTAGATTATACTGCAAATAATTTTATTCTATTTTGTAAAATAGAAATTGATTGAAATATTTAAAGAAATAACCACTGTAAAACAGCAAAAAAGCCCAGATAATTATCTCTCTGAAGAAAAATATATAGCACTATTTTTGAAACATTTTCTGAGGCGTATCAGTATAGTACTTTTTTGCAATCTAAAATAGTTATATGTAAGATTATTAAAATTATATTGCTCCTTCATGTATCTTTTGCTGCAGAATACGTAATTATAATGGGAACACTCCCTCAGAAGTATACACTTGATATTCAGATGGTGGGATGGTTCAGTAAGACTACTCTAGTTCAGATTAACATGTACAGAAGAAAATGTACAACCCTTCATCAAGAGGAATTCTGGAGCATTAAGCAACCCACACACACTCCTAGTTCTGGATTGCTTCAGAGGTTGGAGTTGTTCATGGAATGTGGTGTGCAGTAAAATTAGAGTCTTCTCAATGTCTTGTAATATCTTCCTGACTGAACCATCCTGACTCATTGTATCCCTTTCTAAACTCCATCTCACGCTGAGGGGCTGTTCTTAAGCCTTTAAAAACCTCTGTCATGATCAAGAAACACTGAAAAAGTATAGCAATGCAAAAGGGAAGCTGGCAATTCTTCTTGCTATGCCTTTTATCACTGTGGGTCCCAGGCTGGGAAAGGTTGTGTCTCAGAGCGATAATAATAATAATAACAAGGTAGCATCTTTATTAATAACCTGGGTATTTTAGAAGGTTTATTCACTTCCAGCTCCTTTGAAACAATTTCCTACATTTAGTTTATGAACCCATGCCAGTATTTTAACCGTTCTGAGGCTAGGGAAACCTGCTTATGAAAACAGACTTGCTTGTAATTACAGTGCTAGCTGCATAATATTTTTCTGACAATCTTTATGTTGGCATATTTTATGTTATTATTTTAACTTGAAACCTATAGCTTGTGCTGTTTTGTGTCATTAAGAAATGATGGACAGAAGTGTTTTGACACTTGTCAAAACAGAGAACTGTGAGAAAATGGGAAAAGTGGGATTGTGCATCATCTAGAGCTGGATTGATCCGGTCAAAAAAGAAAAAAAAGCAACATAAATAAAGCAAATTTTTTTTTAACCAAAATACGTTGCAAAAATTTATATTTCTTGGCTTTTTGTGTTCCTTTCAAAAGCACTTTCAGTTGTAGCTTTAAGAAAATTAACTCAATAGTCAAGGAAGTTGTTGAGAAAACTTTTAAAAATCAATAAGAAAAAAAAATATTCATCTTGCCACACTCAAAAATAGTCAGAACAACTAAAACAAGACTTAGCTCCCCTCCTCCATCCTCTTCTCACTGGCCTGTGGTACTGAGAAGTTCAGTAAAGCAGGCTGTGTTGGACCAGCCTGCTGACTGCTTTGTTGAATGTACAACAGGGCTGAGGAACAGTCATTCAGTGGGGACACTGGTGGTTCCTCCACCTTTCCTGTGCTGCAGGGACGTTTTCCTCATCATCCAGGACTCTCTAGATTTCACTGATTTCCTCTTCATCATAGTCTGGGGATAAGACATGTAGTGGGTAGGACTTTCTTTGTCTGTGTACACAGATTCTCCTATAAATCTCTGTGTTGCAATTCTGAAATCAAGCCAAGGGACAGAGGGTTAATCTTCCCCATAATGAACAACTCTTCAGCTAAGTGCTGGTTGCTGTTAATTTACTGTGTTTACCAGTTACCTAGCATTTCTCCAGGGAGTCCATTTGTGTCCTTTCCACAGCATATTATTCATTACCTATTTCTGTAGTATGTGTTAAAGAGTTTTTTATGTAAAAAAAACCAACAGACCAAAACAAACACTAAAAAGGCAGCTATAAATCTCTAGAATGAATTATACATGTTTTGGAAATCAGAGTTTTTGCAGCCTGTTTTCTTCAGGCATTCTGTAGAAATGTATGTTACACTGACTGAGGCACAACTTCAACACATTCACCAAATGCTAGTCAAATATATATGGGTTACAGCATCACTTAAAACAGATATGATGGCAGATATGATAAAATAGAATATCTTAATTCTTCACTAAAGTTTGGCATTTGAAGAAAATTGCCTCATCTCAAAAGGTACAATTGTGTTTGATATCAATGAGGGAACAGCTTGGGAAATATATTTTGAGAAGAAAAGTAAATCTTGTTCTTAAGATATTTTTAGGTCTTATTGGTGAAGGTCTTATTGTAGATGAAGAACAGAGAAGAAATAATAAATCAGTGATGTCCAAGGGGCAAAAATGCAGGAATTCAATATATGTTTTTCACATGAGCTTCAATGCTGTTTAGAGAATAGATGCTGAAGTGATATACCTCCTCTCATTCATAAATTTCTTTTTAGGGTTTTTCTAAGTTATTTAAGTTTAATTAATTCAACCTATCGTGAGAGTTTTAAATAAATTTTAAATACTTAACATTAGGTTTTCAACTTTGAGAGCTTTATTTTGGCAGTATAAATAAAGAATGTAGGTGACCATACTAAACTCTCTTCCCCAAAACATACTTTATCAGAATAAATTATAGATATTCAAATCTGACAAGTTTTCATTAATTTTGAGAAATACCTATTAACTTGTTAGGATCTTTTACGAGATTGTAGTTCAGTAGGTATATTTCAGGACACTTCTGCTGGAATGATGATTTATGTCACGTGCAGTTATAGTCTATAGACTTATCTTTCCAGTTTCACTCTTGCAAAATGTTGAGTACCTTCAATTTCCACAGAAATCAGAGCTAGTTAAGTGGAAAAAGGATCTTATCAGATACCTCAGTGGGTTGC
The DNA here is from genome assembly GCA_013389945.1 of Fregata magnificens. Classification (NCBI taxonomy): domain Eukaryota; kingdom Metazoa; phylum Chordata; class Aves; order Suliformes; family Fregatidae; genus Fregata; species Fregata magnificens. Next base: position 1,869 of record WAAD01030197.1, on the reverse strand, counting down.
AGAAATGAACTTCTGAGCCCACAGGCTATAATCCATGCTAATGAAAATATTATTTTGCACTATCATCTTGCATGGATGTCACACCATAGTTTAGAAGGTAAGGAGAGTGAGTCTATAAATTTGGATCCTATTCCTGGCTGAGTCATTGGTTTACTACTTTCCTAGCACTCAGAAGATAGATCTTAAAAACCTTATCAAAGTCCCGGTCATCTCATCTGGGTGGCAACAACTGCCCTTTGGTTTCTACAGAAACCAGGATAGGTTACTTATCGCCCAAAGTCTCCCCTCAGTATGGCATGAAACTGCATGCTGGAGCTTGAAACACTGGGAGAGGACCTAGCGATGGTTTCCACTCACCCGAAAGCCATCGCCAGGACTGTGGCGAGCCAGACGGAGCCCCAGCACCGGCATGCAGCTGTCCAGGTCTCCGGCTGCAGGGAGTGCCTGAGCATGTCACTCCTACCAGAGGGCAGCAGGGACAACTGCTGCCTTCGGTGCGACCAGGTGGATGATCTGCTCAGCCTGGTGGCAGAGCTGAAGGAGGAGGTGGAAAGGTTAAGGAGCATCAGGGAGTGTGAGAGGGAGATAGATTGGTGGAGCCACACCCTGCCCTCCCTGAGGCCAAGGCAGCAGGCAGAGGCTCCACAAGCGGCAGAGGATCCCCTCCCCCTTGCCACCAAGCGGAAAGAGGGGACCTAAGAGACAAGGGGGAATGGAAACAGGTCCCTGCTCAGGGCGGCAGGCGAATCCCTGCCCGGCCTCCCTCGCCTTCCCAGCTGCCCCTACACAACAGGTCTGGGGCTCTGGAGCTTGAGGGCCAGGAA
>WAAD01030189.1:14308-47541 GCA_013389945.1 Fregata magnificens | reverse complement strand
GCTTTGGCTTATTTTTCTTTCCTTTTTTTTTTTTTTTTTGTTCAAAACAAAATCAAGTAGTTCAAATTCCCTAATGGCAGATGAAAATAATTACATTTAGCAGCTGAAAGAAACCCCACCAAGATAACTGAATTAAATTTTATTAAACAAAATACTAGTTGCATAGACACTGCATTTATTTATGCTATAGCACAATAACACGTACAAAACCCATCAAATATGTCTTTATAAGTGTCAGCATATATTGCTCCTGCAGTTTTTACATACTACATAAAATTTAAAAGATGTTACATAATGTGCAGGTATGGAAAGGAAACCACATGTCATGGTTTAACCCCAGCCAGCAACTAAGCACCACACAGCCACTCGCTCACTCCACCCCAGTGGGATGGGGGAGAGAATCACAAGAGCCAAAGCAAGAAAACTCGTGGGTTGAGATAAAGACAGTTTAATAGGTAAAGCAAAAGCTGCGCGCACAAGCAAAGCAAAACAAGGAATTCACTCGTCACTTCACATCAGCAGGCAGCTGTTCAGCCATCTCCAGGAAAGCAGGGCTCCATCATGCATAATAGTTACCTGGCAAGACAAATGCCATCACTCCAAACGTTCCCCCCTTCCTTCTTCTTCCCCCAGCTTTATATATGCCAAGCATGATGTCATATGGTATGGGATATTCCTCTGGTCAGTTGGGGTCAGCTGTCCCAGCTGTGTCCCCTCCCAGCTTCTTGTGCACCCCCAGCCTGCTCACTGGTGGGGTGGTGTGAGAAGCAGAAAAGGCTTTGACTCTGTGTAAGAACTGCTCAGTAGTACCTAAAACATCCCTGTATTATCAACCCTGTTTTCAGCACAAATCCAAAACATAGCCCTGTACTAGCTACTGTGAAGAAAATTAACTCTATCCCAGCCAAAACCAGCACACCACATCACTTTCATAAGTGAATGCACATAACTCCAAAACATATCAATTTCAATGGTTATGAGCTATAAAATGCAAGCTTCAGAGAATTCTAGTTACAGTCCCTGATGTAACTGGAAATTATATTAGCTGAACATGCAAGAAATAGTGCGATAGTGATTTTTAGTCTGCAACTTTGAATAGTTCTTGATCCTACGCATGAGACACTAAAGGGGACCATATGGAAATTATTTTCAAAGTCTGAAAACTAAACTTCGATGACATATTATTGGACTTGACTAGTATAGCAACACAATTTTTATGCAGCACAGGAAACTGAAATACCTGATTTTTTAAAAATAACCCTGAGTGGGCCAACCTGGCATGTTCTGCCAAAAATCTAAAAAGCCAACATGACATGCTTTTCACAAAAATACATCAATAGAAGCATACACAGGTACAGGCCAGAAACTGTTAAAGTTCTTCAAGGTAGGTCACCTCTACTTGCTGAATTTTAGCAAATTCTTTCCTTTCTTTTACTTTAAAGTTCTACATCAAAAATGAAGCATGCAAAAATTCCAGTATTTGAAAAATAAAGATACAATTATTGAAATACTTCAATAAGAATACGGTACATGTGAAAACAAAAGCATTTTCAGGAGCAAAGGAATTTCCAAAGCCCAATTCCCTACAAATATCCATTCCATCATTGACTGAAAACTGACTCTAGTTCCATCCTACATTTCTGACATTAATAAAGATCTCTTAATCACACAGATTCTCTACCATCAATAATGTGGGATGACAGAGCAATCTCTCCCTATCTGTGCACTTCAGATGATGTCTCTCTTCTCTCTAATTTCGTTTTTATGTGGCCACTGATTTCTAAAGTGAAGGCAGTAACAGACAAATAGACATACATACACACTCTCACACACATCAAATAATTTCATAAATCTCCTTTTCTTCAGGCAATAAAAGTAGTAAGTATAATACTGTCAACATATCGTCTCTCAATCAACTGTCAACAAGAATCGTATTACTCATCATACGCAAGTTTATTTCACCTTCCCACCCAATTTCTTTCTTCCTCTGCTTGCTTACTCTTGCAAACTCTTGCTAAAAAGAGAAATGAAGCCCTAATTCAATTGTTAAAAAAAAAAAAAAAAATCTTCTAATGACAGCTCATTAATCCCAGAAACTTAACACCTGACCAAATAAATTTTGTCATTATTAGTAGAAAAGATGTCGGGTGCTGCCCTCTATTGAACAGCGGTATTAAACCAGAGGGGATGGGAGAGATGATCCATCCAACAGTCTGTCCACAGTCCCAATGTTGGTGCAGCAGAAGACACCAGCAGAGACTCATTATGTTTGCTTTTGAGCAGCTGTAGACTGCATTACTTCCGCCCTTTTGTGCCTCTGAGCTACCTGCCTTTGCAGAGAACTACAGCTCAGAGACGCATGGGAGAGCACTCACCACATCTCATTTCAGAGCCACAGATGTCTTCAGAGACTACTTCACCCTGTCCTGTACTGGTCTAGAAAGCTGGCTTGGACCGGTCACCTCACTGAAGTTAGGAAAGATAATCCCAGTTACTGGGTATCCAATATTGAAATATTCTTGTCCAAAATAAGATCTTGCCCTAGGTACAGTTTTGGCATTAAGGTATATACTTTGCCATCAGTGTTACAATTACAGATGGTAATTAACTGAAAAGTAAGGTCACACTGCGGTGTAGTGGAAGATCTTCTAATCAAGCTGCATTCCCCAAGAATAAGAGAAACACAGGAGACCACACTTCTTCAATAAGAAAAGTATTGTGAATTAAATCAGGACTGTGACTTTATTTTAATGCAATTACTTGTTAATTTAATACCATAGAATCATAGAATGGTTTGGGTTGGAAGAGACCTTAAAGATAATCTAGTTCCAAGCCCCCTGCCATGGGCAGGGACACCTTCCACTAGACCAGGTTCCTCAAAGCCCCATCCAACCTGGCTGTATATCCCTGAATCATTATTGCTCTGGGGCTTTTGCCTGTAACTCCATTAATTCTTCTCATTTTATTGAGCTTGCAGTGTACTGAGCTACTATGTAGTGTACTACGCTAATGAAGTTGCAATTATTTATTTTGTGCATTTCCTGCTGACTGAGGTTATTGCACCATGCAAGAAACGTCAGTGTGTTAGAATAAAAAAACTGATAATGACATGACATAAAGTAAGAAGAGACTGCAGTTCCATCTTTTGTCATTGAGTTTTTGTCTTTTGGGTAAGCAGAAAGTCATTAAGTTGTTAAATGAAAGCATGGCATTACTGAAAGCCTATCTTCAATTTTCAACAAGAATTAGATGATTTGTCCATTAGTGAAGTATTCCAAATTCCATTTAATTTACTATGAAATGCATACAGTCAAGTTCTTATGTTTAATCCAGCAACACCTTAAANAAAAAGGTTAAAAAATAATTTTAAAAGAGTTAAAAGTGAAATAAGCTTTCATGTGTCCACTTGTTAGCATATGACAATTCATCATACTATATGACATTTTATTCAAGCCAAATGAAGCCTGGGGTAACACTGCTATGATAGAGTCTCCTAAAGGAAACAATAGAACAAAAAAAGCAAAAGCCAACAAAACATGAAAGACTTCTAAACTGGAAAACACAGGTTTGAACTTCAACCACAGTGAAGAGTCCTCACCTAAAGTGAATTGCTGGCAGAAAGGCTGTCTGGTTCTACAACCATAAAGTCACAATTAAAAGAACAGATTTTAAAAGCAAACAGAAAAAAAACCATTACCCTGGTTTTGAATTGCTCTCCACAGCAGCTTTCTTTTATTGGCTATGTTTTTTGTTGGTTTTTTGTGGTGGTTTTTTTTTTTTACTAGAGGAAAGTATTCTTGTGTATTCAGTCACATATTCAGTCACACAAAATAAGACTTAATCCAACGACAACAACAAAAAAAAGGTAAAAAAAAGCCAATTCCATGAAACTTGTCATATAAGAATCACCAATGCTAGAATTGGCTTACTACAAATAATCTCTGGTGTTTAAAGAGTTTATAGATGATAGGTAGGAGAACAACTGATTTAGGACTGCATATTCCCTACTCAAGCTACTGAATGGCAGAACAAACTATTCTGCTTCTTAAAGCCACTGTCACCATTTCAAAAGCAACAGGCATCTTTCATCTGCAACAGCAAGTTTCCAGATACGACTTTGGAGGACTTTCATCTCAATGAAATTAAATTAAGCAGAACTTACATATTAGTAAGCATTATAATGCCTTTATCAAACATTCTTCCCCTCCAAACAAACACCCCTACTCTAGAGGCAAGATACTCCTTACAGAAAATCTGTATAAACCTTCAGAAAGCAAAAACTAGACTTTATATAGCCTAAACTATCCTGTTAGCAGATACTTTATCACCTGAATTTTGTAAGCTTTTCCATTTTCTCAGGATAGGAAGCTGAGATTTCTCAACTGATATAGCTTTTGTACCATTTAATTCACAGAAGTTCCTAAATGCCTTGAACATCCAATTTTTATAATGAAAGAGCTTTCATTTGTCATCCAATCAGCTTCCACTAACACTATTCTATTACTTCCAAATGCACTAAGAAGTATAAAACACTCTGTGGGACTTATAACAGCATGGAATGAGAACTGTATTAAAGCTGGTGCCTCTTGACCCAGAAAAAAGTACCCCCTGATTGTACCTTTCACTCAGGGTAAGAGCTGTCAGTCAGTCCACTCAGCAAAAGAGCAAATCTCTCAGGAAGCAGCAGGTATGTAGGACTTGCAAAAGGTTTGGAAACATGTGACTTTCATGGCAAATTAACATCTTAAATCAAGTTTAAAACTGGGTTCATTATTTTGAAATCCTTCACTCAACTGAAATGCAAGCATACTGCTGATGGTACAGGTGGGTCACAAAATCAAAGTCAACACAAAAATTAAATTATAAAATTGCTGATAAAAGTTAAACTGTAGTTCTAAATTAAAAGAGTATGAAAGTTACTGATAGCACCTGAAAAAAAAGCCTCATGTGACTTCATTTCAGCAGATGTAGCACAGCTCAGCAAAGGGCTATCTTCTATCTAGAAAAGATGGCTTTCAAACTGACAAGCATCCATCAATGCGTGCTCCAAAGTATACCAAAAAAAAAATTTTCAAAGACAGAAAGGACAGCAAAGAGCAGCTCCCAGTGCAAAATTAATGCTGAAGTGCTCAACAAGCCCACAAACCTGACTCTGTTCTTAATAAGGTGCCTATACTTGTTACAGCAGTATGTACCAGTGCTCCTTGTTCTTCTCTACAGAACAGCATGATACTGTCGCAGAACTGGCCTGACCTCAACACGAGAGAAGAAAGCAAATAGTCATAAAGGAAGGACACGTAAATGAAACTATTCAAGTTTCAGCCTGCTCAGGACTAGTGCAGATTCAATCCTCATGTCTAAGTTATGAACACTCCCAGATGTATATAGATGGGGGGAGGATAACCCTCCAAGTGATATATAAATGGCTTCTCTTCCTGGGTGAGTTGTTCCTCTTAGGCTTTATTTTGAAACATTTCCCTCCCACTTAGTTATTTCTAAATCTTAATGTTATCTAAAAATTCTTTAATTTATATATTTTGTGTAGATAGGGAAAATAAAATGAGTATAAATGGGTGGTTTATCTTTACCATGCCTCTTGTGAACTTCTGTCCTTCTTCCATCAACAGATAATGTTTAATCTAGTAAACTTTGACATAATTTAAAATAGCAGTAGTCTCAAAAGTCTTGCAGATCTCTTGCATTTGGAATGTTATTCTTCAGGGAACCCATTAATCTTCACAAAAAGGTCTCAAAGGGCTGTATTAATTAACAGATCCAAGTAATCTACAAAAACTGAAATACTGCCAAGCCACTCTGCATGTACTCCCGGCTCATTAAAAACACCAAAATCCTCAGTTTAACATTAAATAATTCCCACAGGACTTTCAAAAAAGCTTACACAAGTACGATATTTAAAAATTGTTTTAAATACTAGGGAAATTAACTATGATTTATTATCACAATTACACATAACAAGCCTTTCAGAGCTATGGTTCTAACATAAGTTATAACTGCTACTATATGATAGTGTGCTTCATTGGTATGTCCTTTCCATATGGATTTTGTGCTCCCATTCCCCCCTGCTTTTTACAGAGCATTTTTTCAACCTGTCCCAAAGAAAGAGATTCGCAAAGAAATGGCAAAAATGTAGAACAAAAGTTGTTTCTCTCGAACGTGAATCTCAGTAGCTACCAGAGCCACTCCTTGCACTCTAACAAAGCTTTCCTTTCAAGATTTGCAATACTGAGGAAGTCACAGTATATATGTTGTTAAACAGTTTCAGTTATCTGGAAAATGACAATACAGAAAAAAACCTCAAAGTCCTCTTCTGTTGTTGATCCTTCTCTCAACACAACCTTTACTAATCAATGGCCACAGTTATTTGTTTAGCTATGCCAAATGTCACAAATATACCTGAACAGGTCCCAGTTATCTTACTGAAGATTTTATCTTCATCTGACTGTATCTTTACTCCTCACCAAAAATAAAGGTATATAGTAGGTAGTTATGCTTTCCAAGGTAAAAAGAAGATAAAAATTCAGCTTTCCCTTATCAATCCAATCACAAAAAGCATTCATAAAATTACTACAGAAACAGACTTAACCTTACACCATAATGGATATGAAGTCTACAGAGGACGAAGAGCTCAGGAAATGATACTAAAATATGACAGGAACCAATCTTAAAGAGATGACGAAGCAAACAAGGCCAAGTGGGGTTTCATTTAAACATAAAAACAGGTTGAGAAGGATGCCCATGGAAATTATTTTTAAATACTTAGCACCTACTGTTTAATTCAGATGGCTCTTGAGAACTCTTATCAAAAGAATGCACTCAGAAAATTTCAATGATTATCCAGGCTATGCCACCATAGTCCCAACCTTATTCTATTCAAACTATATCAACTGGCCTGTTTTCTTTTGTCTTCTCCTTTCCCCTCCTTCCTCCCACAACCCCGAGCATGACTGTCTACAGCCCAGTTTCACCTGTGTGTGAAGTTCCCAACTGCAAGGTCACACAATTCTATCCTCATTACAAAATTCAGGCATTGAACTAAGCAGTTTTTCTTTACAATCTGTCAAAAATAAAGCATGTCTTCTCTTTACGAAAAAGAAAAAAACCAATGCAAAAACCCCAAACCAAAACAAAAAAACCCCGGAAGACTTAAAAACCTTGCCTACTCCCATCATCTCTTGCTTTCAAGTTTCTACTTCTTGGACTCTGTCTTGACTGTACTCTCTTAAGAGAAGGTATTTACAGTACCTCTTTGTCTGCATTTTAATAAAAGGTCTTTGGGTTGGTCCTTTCTGCAAATACACACTTAAACTTGTATAATGGAATTATAAATAACTGCAATAGTGCAGACTTTCTTGCAGATATTCACATGAAAAGCACATTCAAGTACTCTGACACACAGTAAGTTTAAAGTGCACAGAATATCACATATTGTTGAAGTGCACCATTACATCAGGATATGACATGCATTGCACTATAAGATACAGAATACTTTAAATACCCAAAACATACACTGCAGTGTTTTGCTTTATACTATAACAACATGCAACACAAAATGGGGTTGAAGGAAATTTCAGTATTAAAGGTACCAATTATCATACAAGCAGTATAAACCTGTATGTCATTATATAGCTAGTGAGTTAAAAATCAGTCCCCAAAAAAACCATTAAATCAAGCATTACTGCTTCATTTTCTGAGGCACACCAAGTTCCATGCGTGTTTAACTGCTTATCGGTACATCAGGATACAGTGTTAAAACAACACTTATTTTTTCTCCTATTTTTTCGTGACTATTCAGAAACTCAGGGAAGTTATTTTTAAACAAAAAAACTCTCACTGATCTCAGTGGCCATCAATCTTTCTTCATTTACTGTTGTCTTGTTTGTCCTTTCACTGCCACGATCTATCTTCTGATAGGTAACTGATCCACTTAAACACTGTTCAAAGCACAGAAAAAGCTCCCTTGCCTCCCTACTGAAGCCAGCCAGTAACACTGCAGTGTATTCTGGAGTAATTAAAGGGTGCTACATAATGTAGTTTGAAAAACTACATGGAACTGCACCAGAAATATTTCTGATTGGGTGAAACAACAAGGGCTACACATTTTCTGGCTGATGGCACTTCTGCCTTTGAAAGCAGCTATATAAATATGCACATTTAACTAAGAAAGACTTTTTTATAAGGAGGGGTATATTAAAATAACAGTGCTTGGGAAAGCACTCTAGTATTTGGCAGCCATTGATTCCTGTAAAATTTTACTGACCACCTTAAAGATGTCTTAAAATTTGATTTACAGTTGTTTAGACAGCAGAATTATGAGGTTTGGTTTCCTGGTACTTTCAATCCATAACTCTGAAACACATGGAAAAACCAAACAAATACCAAAGAGAAGCATGAAGACATTATTGATTTTAAGTTTAAAAAACCAAATATATTTTAATTCCAAGAAACTCAAAAAGAAACTGTAACTATAAATGAGACCAATAAATTAATCTGAATGAGTTTATTGGAGGTGCCTACACCAAAGATACCACACAGCTACACCAGAGAAGCAGCAGCCACTCACCTCAGGCTTCTACGGTCTTCAGAAGCTACAAAAACTACTTCTATTACCTCGTATGGTCTTGAGGCTTGGTTTGCTTACTGAGCATTTGGTGTCAGAGTACTTCTCTAAATATTAGGTAAAAGAGATGAAAGAGTGTTCTGTTATGCAACTAATACATCAAACTACAAAACATATAAGAGCATATCAACAATAACACACCACTGAATAGCAATTTCATGATATTAAGATCTAGTGATGACCCAATGAGCAGGAAAATAACAAAAGCAACATGCAGACCACAACCCATGCTACACAAACACTAAGAATGACAGCGAAAAGTCCAGCTGGTAACAAGACCAGTTACTAACCAGAAGCTGATGTTAAAAAATCATCAGCATTCATCTGCTAAGAAGAAAATGATTTATCAAGTAGAAACTAAAATATTCTTACCTTGTTAACCATACCTAAATTTAATAAACCCCTATTTTGGGTTTGTGGAGAGTTTTGCATTGTTTTTTCCAGGTCAGCCTTAAGACACTTCACATGGTCGCCTCTGTACTGGAGTGTTACCGCCATTTACACTCACCTTCTGCTGCTCCTGCACTGGGGCTGCCCCGGGGCATGGCATCCGCGGCTGCCACCCCCAGCCAGCGGAGCCACCACACCCCACCCAAGGGAAGTGGTCGGTTCATTAGTTAATTGATCTGGCATGAAAAGGGGTGGGAAAGCTTGGGAAAAGTCAAAGAAGTAAACAAATACCCACCCCACCTCCTTCTCAAGTCCATTCTGGAATAACTGGGGCAGTTTTGGCAGGATTCTTGGCCAGCGGGGGAAAAAAAAAAGCCAAGAAACCACCACAATACTAAACTAAGGCTTATTTGTCTCTGTTTCAAAAAACCATTTTAGGTGCATGTGTGTTTAACTTTCCAACTGATATGAATGTTTAATGAAAAATCTCTTTGAGGTGTGCATTGGAAAGAAAGGAGCTTTTCAAAGCCACCCCTTTCCAGGGGAGGTGAGGTACCGTGGCTGCAGGCTCCATCCACAGCAAGGTAAAGAGGTTTTTTGGTCACAGCAACATTGCAGAGACTTTTGACCAATATTTGCATGGAGGGCTGTCTCTTTTCCTTAATTGCTACTTCTAGGTTGTGGAATAACTTGTCAGGCAGTCCTAGGTAATAGGGTGGTGGGTTTAATTTTTCTTTATTTTGTTGCTCTCAAACCTCTGGCATTTCAAACACTATTTTACAAGGAAGATGTTTTTCAGTATCAGCTAGAAACACATCTAAGATACTTTCCTTCATAGCAAAGCACAAGCTTGCTCTTTTCAATACAATAAATTAATGGAAAAAGTTAAAATAACCTCTGTTTCAGAATTATTTTTTAAATCATAATATAAAAATAAAGCAGGCCAAAAAACCCTGTCTGCAGCTACATGGACAACTGTACGCTATAAATTTTAATAAAGCAAACTTGCTTTGTTTTGGACAGCCTCTGTCTAAAACATGCCATTTCATATACAGATGGTTTTATTTTTAAGGAAAAAAATCAACAAACAAATAAATATCAACAGTACAGAAGCTCAGTCTAGAAATAGCCCTGATAAATGTAGAAACTTTGGTTCCCAGTGTTGCAGTCCATTAACTTTCATGACTATGAACACTCACAAGGAAATACGGATGATCATAGCCTTAGACAGATATTCACCTGGTTGACATTTTTATTTTCAAATGCAAATGTTTATGTCCCAGGGACTGGAAATTGAAATCTCCATCAATTTTGTTTCAATTATAAGTTAGAGTTATAAGTCTAATTTGTTTTGAAACAAAAAAAGAAAGCACTACAAGAAAATCTGGCAAGTACTATTCTAGCATTTAGTATCAATTAGTGTAAAATGAAAATCAAGATGTGCTTTTGTCTGGCTTGACAGAAGCAGTTTGTTACTTGCTTACCTCAGCAGACGCTCTGTCCTACATCGAAAAATTTTAATGTGAATTTCGTGATGTACTTTAAGATTGAACTAAAAACTCCATAGATTTTCAAATTTTAGCAACGTCTACAATTGGGATGAGATTTTCAGAATATGCTGAGCATCCTCAAGGAAATCTAGTCATTTTGTACATGTTTCTACATGGGAATTGGTCTCTTCTGAAATATGGATCCTTGTGTACTAGCTGCTGAAAGCTGGATCTGAATTAGAATTTGAGCACTTAAGTGATATAGGAAGTTTGTTCCCGAAGCTGAGCACCACCCCTGAAAATTTCCGCATTAGTGAAAATATTTAAGTAAGATTATTACTGCCATACATATGCTCCGTTTCATAGTTCCCAAATACCTAGTTAGGGATCCCATACTCCTTAGCTGATCTACACAGAACACAGTGTAGGTAAGAAACACAAACCAATATGATCTGATTATGATGATTGAGAAATTTTCTAGTTTCATGCCAGTCCTAATTAATCATAACAGCAGCAATTAAAGTCTTTTCAATAAATAAACCCATAGTCATAACTCATCACTGTCATGCATCTTTCACCTGCTCATAAGTACTTGTTTCAATATAAGGACATACCATCATTCTCACAGCCGGGAGAAACAAAAGAAAAGCACCCATGACAGACAGGGCACAGCCTCTTATGTTTATGGCATCTCCTTCAAAACCAAGTTTTAAAACCTATCACTGAATTCCTGGCAGTGGTATGTTATTCCAAGCTCTGTTAACTATAGCAAGAAATATGTAAATTCTTGGCCTAAAATACTGCTATAAAAATTGGCATCAGATACAGAAATGAAACTACTGAAAACGTCGGGGTTTTTTTTTTTTTTAAAAAAAAAAGGCAAACTTTGGCAAAGCACTCAAAATATAAAGGTTTCTCTATCGCTTGATTTTCTGACCAATTGTATTTGGACATTTTATAATACCATGCTGGAAATTCTCCAAGGAGATAGTTCTGAAAAATTAAGAACAGAAATCAGAAGTAGAGGAACAAGGAAGGAGTTGTGTTGAGAACAGGCCAACAGGCGAAATGAACTTTTAAAAGTCAGTTTCAGCATTTCAAGTCATAAACCCAGGGTAATTTACTCTCCTCCCATAGGACTTGAACACGTTGTTCAACGTTTTTAAAACTTCACCTTTCAAATTTTTTCTGTTAATCTTATCAACAGTTGCATAGCTCAAACTGTGTCAATACCGATATTTTCAGCATTTACCATGAAGAAAATACTGAAATTAAAATGGAATAAAAAGAAAATCATCATCAGGAGTGGCAAAAAAAAAAAAAAACCAATATGTATATTTTGTGAGCACAGTCAATATGTACACTTTTGTATATGAAAAAGATTAAATGTGAAAATACACAGGCACACCTGCAGATAGGACAGCAGTGAAAGTGTGGAGTAATTCGCATAATATGATTTATAAGGAAATCAAAAGCTCAGCGTTTAGCAATCATACCAGATGTTTCCAAAATAGGGTATCTTAAGTTTCATTCAATTATAATTCTGTCTTTAAAGTACAGCTCTATAACACAAGTCTATTTTCAAGTGCAAGAGAACTGGCACTTGTTCAAGAATGCAGAGCCCAAGATACTGAAGTTGTAACCTTGGAGGTGCTTTTTCTGGGCAGTTCAGATCACCTGCTAGTGTGAAACCACAAGAGAGTGCTCTCTTATCTTTTAGGCAGGCACAACTGTTAAGTGTAAAGAAAATGCAATCCCCCATTATTTTAAGCACAGAACTTTGTCCCGTGTCCTGTCTGATCTTCACATGGAGCATACAAAATTGGCTAAGACCATTTTTTACGCTTTTTCTTTTCCACTGTCCTGGTCAAAAATCTAGAATTATGTATCTTTGTGGAATAATCCCAACCATTTTGTGACAGTTTAAAGGTTATTCCATGACATACAAAAGATAGTATCTGAAAAACTCGATAATGGATATTAAAAGTTAAGCTTCATCTTAACCATATTGAAGCACAAATGATGTGACTGTCCTGAGGCAACACTTCATCTCATTCTTAGAGTGACTCCATCAGTTCAGTTTTCACAGATACTTCTCCTTACTGCTCTTTTGTACTTATGAACCTTCATTCAACAATGCAGCAAGTTTGTCCACAATCCAATAATTCTTTTTTTTTTTTTTTTGCCTGCTGGATATTTACTCAAACACAAGAGTAAATACACCTATTTTCTTATTTACATTTCTTGTATTTGTCTTGCTTTTCTTCAGAGACACTGCAGCTACTACAGTTCAAGTACTGAGTTCATTTTAATAATTGAAAACCTCCTTTAAAAATATTTAGATAGTGAAAAAACAACTGAATTTTTTTTTTTAAACTTCAGCTATTAACATCCCACAAAACACCAATATGAGATTTTCCAAGCCAAAGGGATCATGAGATAGAGTTATGAAAATAGAAACTGCCATCTTTACGTACCTATGTGTTAGTGTTGTATCTCTAAGTCATTGCAACCATAAATACCCAAAACCTTTAGTGATTTTACATTCAGGTTATGAAACTGGCCTACAAATGAATGATAGGTGATTTCAGTTTCTATTACCTCAGCCAATAAAAAAGGAATCATTAGTACAGGAGGTTTCTAATACATGCACAACATCTTTTCGTAGGTCAGACTAAGAATAAGGAAAAATCAGAAGCATTACTAGATCAATTTACAATTTCTACAAGATAGTATCAAAGAGAGTGAAAAGAGCTGTATGGTGTTAATTGCAATGCATTAAATGTTTTGGCAAATAGAATTCCTCATTAAAACACAGCATGTGCAACTTCACACACTATTGCAGAGTAGCAACTGACTTTTGTACATTATGCATTATTCTTGTATTCATCTAAGTTACTTCTATCTATTCAGAATACATAAATTTTAATTTGGCATTATATTTTTATTACGTTCCACTTCCTTTTTGTCTATCACAACATATTATGCATTGAACACTCTCTGGTTCTCAAAAACATCACTCAGCAATACTCCTTACTTTCCCAGAAAACAAACTGTTTATCTTATTGGCTAATTGTATAGATGTTGCTGACTCCAATATTTATAAAGTCTTGATGTGACTGCCTAAAACTTTACTTTTTTAAAAAAGAATACTCTTTCCAAAGATATATATTTCTTTACAGGGAGAAATCAATTGCCAAATATGAGAAAACTTAAAAACTGACATATGGAATCAAAACAAAGGTTCTTAGATAAACACTTCCTTCCACGTTTCTTGACAAAGAGTAGTTCTGAGTAGGTGCTAAAAATATAATAAAAAAGTAAATGGATTTTCAATTTACAAGAAAATTTCAGTATTGTACATTAATTGAGGATCTTTCTGCAGATAGCTATTAGAATTGTATCAAACGCAATGAAGGGTCAAGACAGATATTATACACCTTTTGGAAACTGTGGAGTTTAGCATTTTTCTATTCTAAAATATATTGAGCACTTAAAACAAAAAAAATTCCACAATGTGAATTCCCTTGTACAATTTAATATGTTTAAGCTCAGCAAAACATTTCATTTTAATAAAATCTCAACATCTTGTTTACACTTTATAAAATACATTTATAAATAAATGTATTTTCAAAATAACTTTAAGTTAGCACTTCATCCCATATAACAAATGTCAAAACAATTTCCTTTTTTTTTTTATAAATTACATTTGTTCAAAATAAGCACACTTCAACTGAATATTTAGTTATTAGTGTATTTGGTGTTCAGAATATTTGTATCACCACAGGCTGACTGTTTTCAGTTAAACGCTTACCGGAAAATTACTAACCCAATCTATTCAAACCCTTTCTTGTCCACAGACTATTGGGAATAAAAAGAAAATAAACCAAATTTAGTAGAGCTGACAGTTACAAGGCATCATATTTTTCAGCCTATGGGGAATATGGAAGAGCCCTAATAATGTTAAGACAGTATTTTTTACAATCATGTTTTTGTAAACAAGTACTTCCAGGTTTTTCTGCAAAGTCTGCTTCAAAAACTACAAAGGTAACTAGTAAAAAAAAAAAAAAAAGCTTCCCCTCTGTTGACCTTCCCTGAAAATTTTCTGGTTTTCTGATAAAAGTGCTTGTGCACTAACAAAATTACAGATAACACCCAGCTCATTTCATGTGTGCACCATAAAAGAACACAATACAACTTCAAATTATTACTGCTACGGTTTCAAGCTGCCCGTGAAAGCGATGGACAATGCCTTCCCACAGGAGTAATCACTTGTGGCCAAAGTTGCAGACAAAGCTAATGAGAAATAAAAAGACTTATTAAGACTATAATAGCCAAAAGCTTATAGAGAAAAACAGGAAGGAATATTTACCGGGGAAAAAGTGAGCGGGGGGAAGAGGTAAATGTGGAGCTAAGGGAACCATTTACTCCTCCTATTATTACTGTGTTAGGTAGAAAAAGCTACAAATGAGGTTGAAGGAGTCGTAGCCAGGAGCTGCGCATTCATACTGTTGCTGCAGCAAGCCCTCACAGAGCTTATCAAAGTGTGATCCACACAGTTCTCACTGATTATTCACGGAGAGCTCACTTTTTCTCCTTATTAAACTGCATTACAGGGAGCTAAACTACATTTGACATTTTCCTGTAAGTACTTCTTCCACATAAACTGCATTAAAGCTGTTACAGAGACTGTACGATAATGAACAGACCGAACTCCATGAAATAATCTCTCCGTTATAATGTGGGCCTTAATGCAGAAAGAAATTAAGAACTTAATTTCTATAGGAAACAGTGATACTCTGAAATCGAAGGTTAAAGCACTGAACTGTGACTCGGAAGACATGAATTTAATTTCTGGATCTTCCACTTAGGTAATCTTGCAGGAATTATTTCACACGAGAATAATACCACCTCGCAGGACTGTTGGGGAGATAAGTGCGTGCATGAGGTCTCAGCTAGCAGGATAGTCAGAGCCATACAAGCACATACGCAGATATGTATGCCTACTCTGTCTTCACTGTGCATTAGATCTAAATTAAATCTGCGCTGCCCACTGCAGCCTGGCAGTCTTCACTCCCTGACTCAGCTTTTGAGTTTCCCATGCTGGCACTTGCAGCTTAGGCTGCAGGCACCCATGTTTCTGGGAGATGCTCAAGCCCAGGCTGCCTTGCACATCTCACCCAGCTATGCCTGAGATGGCACCCAGGCCTCTGGGGAAAGGACCTTAGTGCCAGTCTGTGTGCCTGACATCAGCCACACGTGCTTCCACAAGGACAGAGAGGCAGCTGGGGCAATAAGCCAGACAAAGCATATTCTTCCTGTCCCACTGTAGGTATTGCTAGGTGTACCCACCACACTTTGAGGCTTTAGGGTTATTTGTCACTTGTTCTTTGGCAGGAGAATAAGAACTTCATTTATTTGCAGTGTAAACACACCTTTATACTTCTCGTCAAGGCCAGCGAAATGCCTTTTCAGTCATGGGGAAAAAAAGGCATTAATGCAAGCATTTATGAAAGGAAATTACTTGAATTTCCTATATTGTAAAGATAGATATAACAAATTTACTATTAACATTAATTTAATACTAAAATACTTGACAGCATGTATCAGATAAAGCTAACAGTTTAAAACACCACAAAAAAACCCACTTGCTGCAAGTGTACAGACTGATCTGTCTAGAGTGACCCAGGCAGAGTTGCTCCTGTTTCTCCTTGTGTCAGGAAGATGCACTGAGTGACTCTTGTTAATCCTACATTTAACCACCTCTTGCATTAGCTCCTTCAAATATATTCAAAAGTTGTTAAAATGGGGAGAGGGAAAATGAAATAGGAGAAATAGGAATTTCTTTGCATATATACAAGGAGATAAGGATCAACCCAAGCTTCCACTCATATTTCTTCTATTTTTTAAAAAAGGCAGAATTTGAATATTTCAAAAGAGGTAGAATTGAGTATTTGAATATTTCAGCACACACAAAAAACCAGTCCTGCAACTACACTGTCTACACTTATTCAGCAGACATTAAAATTAATAGTGCATACATCTAAAAGTATTATTAGATATACATAATTTACACACCTGGTCCAAACCCCCTGCTCAAGCAGAGCTACATAGAGCCAGTTGCCCAGGACCATGTCCAGATGGTTTTTGAACATGTTCAAGGATGGAGACTCCGCAACCTCTCTGGGCAACCTGTGCCAGTGCTCAGTCACCCTCACAGTGAAAAAGCATTTCCTGATACTCAGAGGGAACCTGCTGTGTTTCAGTGTGTGCCCATTGCCTCTGGTCCTGTCACTGGACACCGTTGAAAAGAGCCTGGCTCCATCCTCTTTGCACTTTCCCTTCAGATATTTGCACACATTGATGAGATCTGCCCCTGTGCCTTCTTTTCTCCAGGCTGAACAGCCCCAGCTCTTTCAGCTTTTCCTCCTAGGAGAGATGTTCCAGTCCTTTCATCATCTTCATGGCCCTTTGCTGGACTCTCTCTACACAGCACTCCAGGGGCGGCTGCACCCGTGCTGAGTAGAGGGGAAGGATCACCTCCCTTGACCTGCTGGAAACACTCCTCCCAATGCAGGCCCAGATACCATTCACCTTCTTTGCTACAAGGGCCCCCAGATCCTTTTCTGACAAGTTGCTTTGCAGCTGGACAGTCCCTAGCATATACGGGTGCATGGGGTTATTTCTCCCCAGGTGCAGGACTTTACAATTCTCCTTGTTGGACTTCATGAAGTTCCTGTAGGCCCATGTCTCCAGGCTGTTGAGATCCTTCTGGATGGCAGCATGACCCTCTGGTGTGTCACCCGCTCCTCCCAGTCTGGTATCATCTGCAAACTTGCTGAGGGTATACTCTGCCCCATTGCTCAGATCATTAATGAAGAGGTTAAGCAGGCCTGGACCCGGTACTGACCCCTGGGATACACTGCTAGTTAGTGGCCTCCAACTGGACTTTGTGCCACTGATCACCACCGTCTGCACCTGGCCATTCAGACAGTTTTCAATCCACCTCGCAGTCTGTAAATAAAAGTTATACCTAGATAGTAGGGGACTGAGTATTTTTACGTACAGGCGAGACTCACTTTCTTCATCTTTGACTTCAGTGTTATATATATAAGTTGAAGAAATAATTAAAGCTTTGGCTTTTAAAGAACAATAACGGAAAAGAGATATCTGCAGTTCTAATAAAGTTAATTCCTTGTATAATACATCTTTGAAAGGTTCAATATTATAAATTATTTGCTTACAGAATTACAAGGACATAAATTGGTTTTAATGGAATGTCTAAGATCTGAAAACATGGGCCTTCTCTTCTAAAGATATATTTAGAAAGGGTTTTTTTTTTGTCTCAGCCAAATTATATAAATGTTTTGAAAGTGCTAACATGAAAGATCACATGCTGGGATGGTTAGTCCCAGGGAAATACACATGCCTCAGGGTTCCAGAGCAGTTTGGTAATGAAAACAAATTCCATTCTGGAGCTAAATCTTAGCTGTCAGACATACAGCTTTGAAATCCACACTTCTAAAACCCTCAAATTTCTTTTTAAAAGTCATGGACTCAAGTCTGAAGCATGCAATGGAAATGACAATGAGTAAGATAGAAAACAAAGTGAACAGAAAAAAAAAACAGGTGGCTTCTGAATCACAGAAGTTAGAAGGCAGGGAGTGTCATATTGCCCCAGCAATCCATGGAAGACATGCTCCAAAAAACTTCAAAACCTGCTATGCTGGAGCTAAACTGATCAAAATGGCTACAGCATGAGAGGTTAGGCTCTGCAGTAGCTACCTTGTATGTCATGTTCCTTTAAAAACAGGTATAATTTTTGGAGGAAAATTAAGCTGCAGCTAATGTTGCTAATGCATATCTCCAATTCACTGGGGCTACTCATGCAAGAAATCAGCACATGATGGCACAATTAAAAAGTTTTACTGTTAATGCAAAAACATAGTTTAATAAAAACATATTTTCTAATGCTCTAGGGAGGCACAAAGAGGGTTTAAATAATTAAGAAGGATTTTTCTACCTCCCTAAATTTTTTTTCTTCAACAGGAAATTTCACCACATGAATTTTGGACTTTGAATCCTCTGTTTGCTAGCTTCTGTTATACAAGGACACAATATGATTCATATGACTGATCACTTCTTGGCAGATGGACCCTATTTTGCTTGGTATCGTTCAGACATGGAACAAAATGACATTACTTCACAATCTCTAAGACAACAGAGAGATGGAAACAAATGGGCAGAACACAGGAAAAAGGGAGACAACATTCGTCGGTATGACAGGCAGCAGTCTCAGCAAACCATCAGGATAACTGTTGTCAAAACTCTACAGGCATCACAATAAAGAAGAATATCAAGGAGTCACAGGAAAGACTATGAGAAAGTTGCTTTGAGATGTTAACACATTTTTACCATTAACATCTTTCCAAATGGGAGGGGCAGCAGAGAAAAACTACCCCTTAATGATTCTATGTTTGCTTAAAAATAATCTGCAGTATTTTTGTTACTTTGTTTATACGCAACAGAGTCTTAATGGCCTGCTCTTTCCATAAGCAACTATGAAAACAAAAGTTTGAGAATGAAATAGAAAAGTGGGAGGTATGTCTAAAACGGACTAAAGCAGAGTACAGCCCAAGTATCAAAGTTTGACTGACACGACAAAATGCATGGTTCTTCACACTACTGCCAAATTCTTCTCTGCCGCAGCACCTTACTATATAAATGGAAAACCTGGAACTCTAAAGAGACAATGCAGATCAGTATCATCTTTTTACAGCAAATTTGAGACTATAAGCTATTTCAGAAGGTCCTCATGTCAACACTCACAAAGAATTCTCTTTCCTGCAAAGATCATTCCTCTCTGTGCATGTGTATGTGCATCTGTGTGTACCAGTACATATATATTTATATGTTAAGAAGGAGAAAAAGTAGTAGAGGGGAACTAAAGAGGGAAAGAGTACAGGGTTTTGCAATAATTTCTGTACAGTCTTCCCTCCATACCTTTGCACAAGGCACTACAAGACTGTAACTTTAATTTCAATTTGTGAATAAGTCTTCTATAATCACCTACACAATTTTATGCTGCAAGTCAATTTGCATGGTTCCCAAGGAGATAAGTTTTTAAAAATCTTCTCTGGAATCCACTGATAAAAAAATGGGGGAAACTAGTATAATAAGATATAATGATGAATTAGTCCCTATAGAAAAGTTATCTTTTACTGAGCCCATCAGGAAAGCCTAGATAATCACTAAACATTTTCTTTTTGCTTTTCTTTATTATCTCCAGCTTCATATTTTTACTGTGTCTAGGCAGAGCATTTGCAATTCTCTATCTTTTTCTTTTACAGAATATCGAACAAGGATAAAGGATTTGGGAACATCACGTTACATGTAAACAAGAATAATATACGATACATTTTCTATTTATGCAGGTATACTTACCAGGTAAAGCATCCATTTAAAATATTAGGCCATATACTTTACGAATTCTACCCACACTCAAAAGTGGCATTTTTACAGCAATTACTATACATGATAAACATCAAATAAGCTTTGAATGGAGAATTGTAACTTCGGTGTGTGAGGCATGGGAGGGAATGAGGAGGACAACATGACGACATCTTAAAAAATTAAGAAAAAAGGCAAGGAGATGGAGCCTTCACTTGCCATTCTGCTCAAATTAAGGGGTATTAAAAAAGGTCATAATTAAACTGCAAATAGCCAGTATTTTCACAACACTAATTTTCTGATCTCGAGATTTAAACAAGAGAAATAAAACTATTTTCTATCTACAAAATACATTCAATTATAATACTAAATATAGTATTGTACTAATCTGAAACTCTCATGCCATTACTGCTAATTCTTCAGCTGCATCTTAGATAAGCTTCTCTCCAAAATAATACATGACATTTTTCTTATTTTCTAACACTGTACTAACCATTAAAAATACACTGAATAATGTTTGCATGGGCATCTTTCTTTTCCCAAGTGAAGACAATATAAACCATGACAGATGTAGTATTGCATCTGGTGACTATAGAAGTACCTTCCATGGAAAGCCATGCAAACCCCTTGGGGTTACATGAAATGTGCAGACAGCAGGTGAGGAGAAAGTGAACAGTAAGCGAGTAAGGTTGGAAAGATCATTTAGGCATTATAGATCTTACAGTGATTCTTGTAGGCAGAATAAGATTTACCAGGATATTTAAAAGGAAACTGGAGAAATGTGAGCTTAATGCAGAAGAGGAATGCCAATGTGATGATTTGAAAAGTGGGAAACATTCAGCTTAGCAGAAAACAAACGTGTTTTCCCAAGGGATTTCCCCCCCCCTCCACAAATACGAGTTTCAATGAATACTGATGAAGGTCTAAAGAACTAATCTACATCAGCTTTAAGGCATGTAAAAACTGTGAATTTGGATTTGCAGGTACTCCAATTTCTAGGGAAATGCAAAGGAATCTAGTAATATACATATATGAACCAGATTCTGTTCTGTCTTTTTGATACACTGGTTCTGGTGAGAAAAACCTAAATCATGAAAAAAGCAAATTTGGTCTCCTAAGTCAACAGAATATTTTCCATCTATCTTATGAACTACAAAAAATAATTTATTCTTATCTAGTGGATACTGATTTCCACCTTCTGTCTGTAAAATCAAATAGACAATCATAATTACTATAAATACATCTAGTGAAAGTTCAGAATTTCTTTAAATGGGACATTTTTATTTAATTCCCTATACAGAGAATTTAATCTAAGTCATTATTCTCTGAAAAAATCTTGATTTATGCATTTAATAACCTCTTGGACTTCCAAGAAAAGCCAGATTCAGGACTGAACAGCTGCTGTGTCAAACCAAAAATGATAACCCAAGCTCTGTGTGCATTAGCTGTGTGCCTTGAGATAGGATTCTTTAGCATCTAATAAGATATGAGCTCCATTTGAAGCTCTTCCCAAAAAATAGAGTATTCGCAACTTCTCTCCCCTCTTTGAATTCTTAGCCACCTGCAGCCAACAGGGTACTTACAAGTGACCCTTTCTGCAACACAGAGATCTGTCTTCTTGAAACACATGGGAACCTCAGTACTTCTGAGTCTGTTATTGCTCTGTCAAATTTGTTTGAAATTGAGCACGGCGTTAAAAAAAATACTGCAGGACATGCTGTCAAAAAAAGGCCTACCTTTAGCAAATCGGGCTACAATATAGCCTTTAGCATTAACAAGAGACACAAAAGACAGTCTTTCTTTTCAATCACTTAAAAGGATTGAGTTTAAGTAGTGGTATTCAGATAGGAAAAGCTCCTTGTTAATTGAAATAACTAAATTTTAAATGCTTTTTTCAGACACGGTTAAACACGTAGAAACTACAATCCACCACGTACACAGAGATTTTCAAGCAAATGAAAAGTTCAATTACATTGTTTACATTTTTTCAAGAACACTTTAAAATTCTTCTTTTGTTCTTTACATGCTTTTATGTTTTTACACTTTTTAAGTAAGCATTTCAGTTAACTTTAGAGCACTAGCTAAGGCGCTCACTTTCTTTAAAGCACTATCTTTACATGAAAGTCAACATCATATTGCCAGTATATGAAATTAAATACATCTCCTCACTGTTTTTTTTCAGTTTAGTTGCTGTTTCTCCAAGCAAGTTCTAAAGTGTTTCCAAATACGTTTAAAGACATCCAATTTATTTTTATTCCAGTAAATTGCTTTCTCAAGTGGCATTGTATCCTTAAGGTGTGATATCCAGTTATTAACTGCAGAAAATACTTAGAATTCCCCAGTACATAAGAGGATCTCTTCTAGCAATAACTAGAAGCACTGGATATGAGGATCTAGAATAATGCTTTCAGTAAGATACAAAAATAGAACTGAAGAAAGATAAGGAATACAAGGAATAGTTTTACATGAACATGTATGATATTGATCTGTTATTGTTCAAGTATAAGATAACTGAAAAGTTTGGATAGAGGGTGTCCTTTCTTGACTAGCCTATGAACTTTTACTATTTTCAATTACATATTATATATTTTAACATTCACAACTAGTTTGCAACAACATTCAAAAGTAATTTACAACTCAAACCTGGCTTCCTACTACAGGTAAAGGCAAACTTTTAACAAGGCTAACGTTAATGTGAAGATGATTACCTCAGACTTGCCCCTCTGTAGCCTGTCATGCATGTAAATCTTGTGATGATGTAGCCTGTAAAGGTTACATTTTGATCATTATTCCACCTGATTCACTGAAAATCTTGCCCAAGTGTTGAAGTGCCTTCTTCCTCCTCCAGACTGGTTTTTTTGGTTTGGTTTGGTTTTGTTGGTTTTGGGTTGGTTTTGGGTTGGGGTTTTTTGTTTGTTTGTTTGTTTTTAAACACACACACCATTCTTGCACCTAGTGTTGTTCAGATAAGCCCAATCACCCACTAATATTTTGTGTGGACTTACTATAGCCTCCTCAGAGTAGCAGCACAGAGATGCCAGTTGCAACTTTCTTTCCTGATTGGACCAATATGACTATACAGTACAGGAGAAAATTGTTCAAACTATTACCTTACAAATATAGGTTAGGGATTTGCCAAACAGAAAACCAGAATCGAGCACCTGAGAGACTAAGCAGAAGCCTGCTCAGCTAGGCTAAAACTCAAAGCAGTATGGTGGATATTTATTACAAAATATGGGCAGCCACCTAAAGAAGGTATCTGTGACCTCTGCGTTGTAATTATTAGATGTGTAAATACTGTCTCCACTTTCACAGATAAGATTTACATTACACCCACATCAGCATGTTCTAATTTGTGCCACTGCTTTTCTTGGCTCTGATTTTGTGCACTGTTTATATGGTGTACCGCTCTATTTCTTCACAAGACTGATTTTTTAAACACGTCAGTCAGTTGTCAAACTGTTAATCTCCATGAGAATTACACTGCCCAAGTTTTTCGACTTTTAAAACATAACTACATTGGATCATGTTTCTTGGATGCAACAAGAAATTACGCTTCTAAAATTAAGTGTAGGAATACAGTTTTGCTTTTGGGAGACACCTTCAGAAGTAATCTACTAGCAGTCTGAGTGCAGTAAGAACAGCATCAAGCTACATAAAGTTTATCTGAATGACAAAAGTATTGATTATTTTTAAAATTAGTTTAAAAATATATTCATACCTAGACATTGTGTCGGAATTGTCTGAACTTTGCTACTAGCTGTAACTTTTTTTTTAATACCTTTATGTTTATTCTTCCTCAGCTGCAGCTAGAAAGCCCTGAAATGTCATTGCTTACAGCCTATTTGCACGCTCAAGCTAATCTAAATTTAAACTCTTCTGATTTTTGAACCAAGAGAATAAACTGCAATGAAATACAAATTGCAAAAATATACAGCATTATAATTCAGTTTCCTGTAACCTGAGTTTATAGTCATCTCTGGTTCCCATTTTCATTTGTACTAACCAAATCCCACCCTTCTTACATAAAAGATTAATCTCATAATCTGTAAACAGTTCTGCCCAGGTGTTTTACTGTATTTACGCTCCCACTAAATTTCATGATCATTTTTTCCACTTTGACATTCTTCAGAGAGAATGTGGCGCTAACTGCTGCCAGTAGTTTTTCAGAAATTTACTTAAAGCAAATGCTTCTCAATGACCTGGTGAAAAATAAAACTCAACATGTATATAACAATAAAATTAATGTACTGTCAATGGTTCCTACCAGCTCACTGCTAAGTCGTGCACTTTTAAAGTGTTGCTCAGTTTATACTCTCCAGATTTCAGGGGTTGAGTACATTCTTTAGCACGCACAAGGTATGGGTTCACTTGAGTATCAACAGGGAACTCTGAATCCTGGAGAAAAAANCAGCAAGACCCCTTCTTCCCCCAAAACAGAAAAAAAACCCCACTTACGTAGTTCAACATAACAGCAATGGGAAAGAAGCAACTCAACACTGTGTATACAGAGACATATAGTAAAAAATGGCAAATAAAATTTTGCTGTCATTTATACTCATAACAAAGTTTGTGTAACAATGTGAGTGTAAGTGACAAAAACTTGGCCTGATACTTTTATTGTTAATGTAATTTATGTACCTGNATACAGCATTATAATTCAGTTTCCTGTAACCTGAGTTTATAGTCATCTCTGGTTCCCATTTTCATTTGTACTAACCAAATCCCACCCTTCTTACATAAAAGATTAATCTCATAATCTGTAAACAGTTCTGCCCAGGTGTTTTACTGTATTTACGCTCCCACTAAATTTCATGATCATTTTTTCCACTTTGACATTCTTCAGAGAGAATGTGGCGCTAACTGCTGCCAGTAGTTTTTCAGAAATTTACTTAAAGCAAATGCTTCTCAATGACCTGGTGAAAAATAAAACTCAACATGTATATAACAATAAAATTAATGTACTGTCAATGGTTCCTACCAGCTCACTGCTAAGTCGTGCACTTTTAAAGTGTTGCTCAGTTTATACTCTCCAGATTTCAGGGGTTGAGTACATTCTTTAGCACGCACAAGGTATGGGTTCACTTGAGTATCAACAGGGAACTCTGAATCCTGGAGAAAAAATAAAATTATTAATTCTCAGAAATGCTGCATAAGTTCATACAATGTACTACTTACTATGTTACTACTTTGAAAACACAATTTTGTCTTATTTCTCCACTCTATTTTTCTTCTCTGTTCAATTTTCATCAATTTTTTAAATTGTTGTTGTTCTGATTTTATTAATTTTGATACATATTGTTAAAGCTGAGTGCAGGCATAACTGGAAGACTGGGGTCTGTATTGAACAACTGAATACTATGAGATTTATTAGTCTGTTCTTTTAAAATTATATTCCTATGAGTTAACTTNAAATGAAGGCTGTTAAATTGTTAGCATAAAATCCCTACATTAAACTCAGGACAATCTCTGGTTTTAGTAAGTATTTTGTGGAAGACAGTCAAAATTCAGGTAAATTAATTACTTTTCCTTAAACAGAAAAAAATGTTTTAAAATTGTTTAACACTAAGTTTAAAACTACCAATTTAAGATGCAGTGATCTACCCTGCACTGGACCGTCTCATGATTAAAAGAAGTTAACTTCTAGAAACCTTTCAATTTCATCAACTGGCAGCTGGAAAGCTCCTCAGTTTGGAATGGAAGAACTATTCTTATTGTCCAAATCACTCCATTTATATTTATTTCCTTTCTCTTTATTTTTCTTATGCATACCTCCCATACTGGAGGTGAAAAGAATAAAGTTTAGTCCTACTACCAAGCTCAGCGCAGCATGGTCTGTGGTGTAATTACTAATTTATCGGCTAAATGAAACAGTTTCCACTATGATTACAAATGGAAAAATCATACAAACACAAAGAGAGAAGGGCTGCATATGCACATATAAACAATACAAGGCAAAGGAGAGCAGCTACAGGTAAATAACGTTTTTTCTCCTTTGACTTCAAATATATATATATAGATCTAGACTGTGAGTAATTCCAGGTAGTATCTCCCAAAGATCACCGTTACTTGGATAAGAAGATCCTTTTCTCTACTTGAATAAAGACTGAAGGACCAGTTTCACACATGCCACATAATCCCCAATACAATTCACCAACACAGTAACACTTGTTTAAGAGAGAACTGGAACTCCAGGCTGCAGTTCAGAAGAGACATTTTCCAAGTCAGCTGCTAATGCTGTTCAACAGCATTAGCTAAACCAGCAGGCAGTTCCAGATTTGCAGCTTTTTAACAGCCTCTCCAAAGCAGCAACCCAGGGAGGCAGCATCTGCCTCTGTAAAATTCAGTTACAGACCTGAAGCAAAGTCCTTTCTTCAAGGCTCTTGTTCGCTCATCATAAAAGGACAAAGACAGACCTAACATTCAGGAGGTCTCAGTCCTGGAAGCTTGTAGCTTCAAGAACAAACACCTAATTTTGTCATCCAAATGAAACTAATTATACATGAATTTAAAATAAACTCTGAAGATAACTTTATCTACATGGAATAGGACATCTTAAGAGTATGCTATACAGACTTCTCTCATTTGGTACAAGTGACAGTCATCAAGAAAAACATCCACATCGTCAGATAATGGAAGGCAAAATCAGATGTTGATTGAAGTGGATTGCTCAAAGATTCATGGATAACATGTTTAACATCCACTGCAGGACTGGATTTCCAAAAGGGTCCAAATCCTTCAGATATATATAATGAGCAGACAGGAGAATATCAAAATACTGAACACCAAGAGAATACTAAGATATCCTGAGCTTTTAGCCCAGTTTTCTTCAGCTCCAACAGTTAACCTAGAGAGATAAGAACCACAGAATTATTGCTGGACCGTACCAGCTTAGGAGCAGAAAATCTAGTCCCCTGGACACAGCAGAGATGTTCTTGCTATTCATCAAGAACCTTACTGTAGACTTGATATTCAGCATGCATGCTATCAGATAGAGGGGGCTGAGGTTTCCACAATAAACCTTCTCAAACTGACCTCAAGTCAGACATGAGCAGATGAGTTTTCAGGCTCTTCACCAAAAAGAATACAGATTTCCTGGAGCCAGAATTGGCTTTGCCAGGTAAGGGGCAGAAGGGATTGCAGCATGAGAAGGATTCTGGATAGAAGGAAATAAACACACCAGCTTTCCCAAATAGGGAACTAGGAAATTATTCAGCACAGAGTAAGGAAACTGGCCCTGAATTCGAGAGAACAGCCCTTCTTACTGACATTCAAGTCAAAGAAAAAGACTTGAGACTACTTTCAAATAGCTATTTGGACATCATCTTCTGCACTTATCATTTACAATCAGCTCGAAATAACTGTCCAGGTTTTTAGGCAGGCAAATGGCATACAATGATATTCAAAACTCATAACAACTTCAAAAAGATCAGCTCTGCTGAAGAGAGTTGATATTACTTCTTGATACAGAATATAGAGTATTTTTTTTGTCAGTATCTGCATGTGAGGGTATTAGCTACATTTGAGCATCAAGTTATTATTAATGGTTAACTATGTGTTTTAAAATAACGAACAAATTCTCCAGACCAAGAGAAAAACCTGTTACCACAGAACTGGGTGATAGAGCTAAACTGACAGAATTAAATGCATGTATTTTTAGTATTGGACACCAAGTAAGTCTCTGACCTATCGCAGGACACTGTACAGTCTGATCAGAAGCAGATCATAGTCTGATGTCATGACTATACAGTCCACTTGGTCTCACCTATGCAGAGTTTACATGTCCAAAAAGGGGATTATACAAGTATCATCAAGTAGTACTAAGCTGAGAATATCTGTGAGTCTGTGCTGGCTTTACAGTCTGCTCCAGTGATATTCTTAGAAAAGCTGAAAAAACTCTCTTGTAATTTCTAAGAGTGAATTACATTTGCTTAGTACAATGTGGTAGAAGGTACCAGTTTAGGTGGTATTATCTACTTTGACCTGAGACTTCAGAAGCTGAGGACAAGGATGAGAAAGCTTCCAGGTATACCAGGCAGTGAAGAGAAGCTGTATCACAACATGGGGCTGAATTATAGAGAAAGAGGCTTCAATGGTTGCAAGAAGCCTCAAGCAAAAAACTGGGTAAGATAAATGGCATACTAGTGACAGAAAACACTGGACTAGAACTGGGAATGAAGGTTTATATTAGCCTCCCTCTGTGAGATTACTGGCATGGGCTATTTTCCATTTTGCCATGGCCTATTTTTTTTCTACCACTATTTTCCATGAAGGTGAGCTCTATGACTTGCACCAAGACGCAGATCTTCCGTGTTCTTCAAAAGACTTTTCTTGCAAATATAATGCTGATAAAAAGCCACAATACTTATATACATATAGTTAATCTTGCAGCCTCATTTTTAATCAGTGTGGTCTAAGATATTTTCTAAGATTAGTCAGCAGACTAGGAGACTTATTAGTAACTTTAATTAACTAAGTTAAATGGCTTTATTAAAAATAGATTGTCATTAAAGAATGTAAGGAGGGTAACTGCACACAATATATTTTAAGGACTACACTAGTCATTACAAAATCACTTACAAAGACTATACAGTTTTATGAAGACTTAGCTGATCATTCGTGTTTGCGACGTTTTCAGGACATCCTGCTGTGAGAAGCATTAAAGGAAAGACTGAAATTACCATATTCTTTAAAATGCCTATCAACCACTAAGATTAAGAATGGAATAAAATCAATGTATTTTAATCTGAAAATGTACACACACAGCAGGGATAACCGCTAACTTTTTTTTTTTTAGAATTTGTTTGCACTTAACTTGATGGTAGCCATTCTGTTAATTTGTAGGAACGAGCGTACAGCAAATTTCAGAACTACAGACTATCAAAAAAATATCATTTTGTCTCCCATTTCAGAAGCTCTCTACACCACATGTTCTATAAGGATGATATTAACCTGTGTCAAACTTCTTAAATTATTATGAAAATAATTAAGCTAATGACTTAATGATCAGTATAAGTGCATCTATTACAGACCCAAGACCTAGAAGATATTTTTCAGTGGACTGTGGCTTCAATCACATACATAGCCTAACAAAACCACTCCAAAATCTAGTTTGGTTGGTTGGTTGGTTTTTGTACTTGATTATAAAAAAAGTAAGACTGGATCTGATGTAAAGCTGTAGATATTCACTACTAAGTTTTGTTCCATCTAAACCATATTTATGTTTCCTCTTTGAACCTAAAAAAGCTACATAGTCCTATTTGCAGAAAAACTTCTCAATGTTATTATCCTATGCAATTATTTTGTAAGCTTTTATAGATATGCAAAACTTTAGCTTCAAACTGCCTTAATGGTGCTCAGAAATCACGTTCCCAGAACACTAGAACGGTGACTGACATAGGACATCAGTCTTATCTTTCTTCTCTGACTGGAGAGGAAGACAAAATGTGGGAATTATGGAGAGCAAATGATCGAAATCATCCTTTGCTGTCTTAACTCAGGCATTAGCAAGACACCTACATCATGTACTAAGGTGCTGACTAAACGTCTATGTCTTAAACTAGCCATTTCACATAGATTAGCCATCTGTTTAAATACAGTTTTCTATATTTCCATTTACTTATGTGTACTTAGGGGTGTACTAAGAAGCCAAGAGGAGCCTAGAAAGAAAATCTCAAATGAACATCTAAATTATTAAAATTCTGTCTGGAACATGTGGAAGATACTTGTTAACAGAATTAAAAATTCTTCTTATTTCACAGAGAAAAACAGGTTTGGAGAGAAAGATTAACTATGTGGGGAAAAAACCTATACAAAATCGGAAACATTCAGAATTAGGAAATAAATAAGTAAAGTACAAGTAAGAAAAGATTACTTTAATCTTGTACTGTTATTCCAGGAAGGAATCATAATATGTTTGTGGCTAAAGTTACACATTATTATAGAAATGCATGTCAAGTTCTGATAGTGTTTCAGCCATAATATTCCTACAGAACTCTGAAGCCAGTTTCAAGAAAAATCCATACATTTTCCAAATTTGGGAATGATTAAAATGAGCCTGCACTATTTATTATACACAGCCTGAAGAGTAGAGTAAAGAGGTTAACTAAAAGTGAGTATAATCCCAGTATATGCGACTGCCTTCATGCAAATCTTAGAAGCTTTATGTGCTCCTTGTTTTAGAAAGTCTTACCTTTCAAGAATTACAAATTTGAACAACTAGAATTATAACATAAAAATGCATACAATCAACATGCTTTTTGTAAACTTTGTCTCATTCACTTTCTGGAACAAAAACAATTACTAAACGTAACCAGACTTACTCATTTCAGAGTGAAACTATTCTAGGAAAGCCTAAGTACTCTGAACAGAAGTGACTGAAAGCCTTGCATTTTTCAGTAGAAAAAACAGATACTACTTCAGGAGATACTGCTCTAATTATTGCTGTAAAATTCCCAAATATAGTAAAAAGAAGAGGATAATATAAAAATACTAGTATTTCTATCATTCCTTACTGAATTTCTGAGGTATTTCTGAAATTGCAGTTTTTACCTCCTTTGCTGTGATAATCCTTTATTTTACTACAACATGAGATTCAGCCTCAGATGTTGGGATAATTCATACCTATGGTTCATACTTCAGGGTCTGAATGGCATAAACAGTGGTATGACTTGTCACAGCCAGGTGCAATGTTGATTTCAGTAGCTCCCCAGTACACACCAGCTGGAAGCCACAGTTTAAACATACGAAGTCTATTGCTGAGTTGATTTCCTGCCTGAGAAAGCTACTAAGGAGTTTAGAAGCAATACCAGCTTTTCCAAAACATATTATTACTGTATTGATTTATCAAAGCTTCATCGGAACTTCAATTTATGTAAGGCATGTAGGTTCTGAGCTCCTCAAAAGGAACACAAACAAGCTACATATGAAATAGGTCAATATAGATTTTTTTTTTCCCCCCAGATACAAATATTTGTCACAGTGAAATAAATGTGGTATCTTTATCCTAAAAACTTCCTACAGTAAAAGCACTCAAGAATGCTAATATGAAGATGCTCCCCTCCCTCCAAAAAATTCTGGCAATAAAGTGTCATTATATAATCCTTATTCTATTATTTTCAATTGCTAAATCTTAAGGATAACAGAGAATCCATTACACAAGTTGACATCCTGCATAACAAGGCTTTGTGAAACACATTTATTACAAACATTGACTGCAAAGCCTGATGCTACTTCAGCATCAGCAACGATAACCTGTATGCCAAAATCCAAGAAATGCATGTACTGAGTGCTAAGGAGCCAAAGCAATATATTATGTTTTTGTTCACTCTTGTATCTGCAATGTACTAGATATTTGTACTATGACAAACATGAAAAGCTATTAAGCTTTTCTCTTACATCAATATAAAAGAGAATGTAATGCATTTCCTGCCTGTGAAATTAAACATCCTATTACTTTATCATCAAAGGGAAGGAACATTACATTCAAAACAGTGTCCCAGAAAAAATCTCTGTGAACCATAACTGTTCTGCACGCATGTCCTCAGTCACCGGCAATGGTAAAAGCAAATGGTGCATTGTATCTGCTCAAACTGTCATTTAGAAACTACACTATCATTGTTATCTGAAGTTAAAGGTGTAACAGACTGTCAGCCACTCATAAAAAGTTATCGAGGACTTTTAGTCCATTTACATGTAGTATTTCCATAGCTCTCAAAAATATTAGCAGAAGGGAGTAAGCATCATTATCTCCATCTGTTCTATAGGCACAGGGAAGACATCCCAATGCTAGATCCTTGGCAAAGGTAATAATGCAAACCCATCCACACCCCCAAGTAATAAAAGGATCTGTTACTGATTTTTATGATTTAGAGAGCCCTATAGAAATCAGGATTACATGAGCTCATAAAAGCATTCCCTGCCCTAAGACCTCACAGGTTCATATACAAAAACAAACCAGAAGAGAAGAGGAATAGCTTGCCTTTTTTTTTTTTTTTTTTTTTTTTAAGTTAAGATCCTGAACCATATGAGGATTTAGTGATTTACCCCAGATCAAGCTGAAATTCTCTAGGACAGCTTGTAAACCAAACCCATATCTTCAGAGTCTCAGACTGTTACTTAATTCTCCCTAATAAGATACAAATCTTGTCTTGATGGAAATCACTATGCAATTAAGACAATTTACCCTTAAAGCTCTTTGAAATCTTTCTTTTCTTTCCTGTCCTGAATTTTTACAGTAAGATTGCCTTTTCACTTCTGATAGCAGGGCTCTTCAGAGCAAGTCTACAGCTTTCATTTTTCTTGATGAAGGCACAAGAGACTTATTTGTCAAAACATATAGAAGGCAATGAATACATCAGTGGAACTGATCTAAATCATCCCACACCTGAGAAAAATGTAGTATAGTTCAATACAAAACAGAAAACATCCAAATCAGTTTATCTAAATCACAGCTTGGCCTTGTCTGCATCATCATTACACATAGTTCTAAGTTTCTCTTTACTCAGATGTTAAAAATTGAAGTCGAAAAGAACTAGCTTCACTATGCAATCGCAAGCAAGATCAAGCCTTGTTACTTTATTTCTAAAAAAAAAAAAAAATGCAAGCTTAACTAAGGCAAAGATCATCGGACAGTAATTTGGTGATTCAAAGTCCTTTGGTGAGGGAGGTAGAGGAGAATTTTTTTTTTTTTTTTCCAAAAATTGACAACTACCATCAGCAGTAGTCCCAATTAGAAAATTATCAAGGTCATTCTAAGACTGCAGTCAAGACACGCAAAAGGGGCACATAGTCACAGGTCCGGGTGCATCCATACATTCAATTTAAAAAGCAAATACTAGATATTTTTATGGAATCATAGAATCATTAAGGTTGGAAAAGACCTCTAAGATCATCAAGTCCAACCGTTAACCTAGCACTGCCAAGTCCACCACTAAACCATGCCCCAAAGTTCCACGCCTACATGTTTTTTTAACACCTCCAGGGACGGTGACTCCACCACCTCTCTGGGCAGCCTGTTCCAATGTTTAACCCACTCTTTTGGTAAAGAAATTTCTCCTGATATCCAATCTAAACCTCCCCGGATGCAACTTGAGGCCATTTCCTCTCATCCTATCGCTAGTTACTTGGGAGAAGAGACCAACACCCACTTCACTACAACCTTCTTTCAGGTAGCTGTAGAGAGCGATAAGGTCTCCCCTCGGCCTCCTCTCCTCCAGACTAAACAATCCCAGTTCCATCAGCCGCTCCTCATAAAACTTGTTCTC
>WAAD01030188.1:0-18837 GCA_013389945.1 Fregata magnificens | reverse complement strand
AAAAAAAAAAAAAGAAGAGGTGGGGAGGGAGGCAAGAGATGGTAGTTGTTGTTAAGAAATGCAGTTTGTAAGCTTTAGTACACATCCAGGACCTTTCCCAGCTAAGGATAAGGAATATTTCAGCTTAGGTGTGGACAATATAAACCTATAAAGAATTGTCAAGGTCAGTGCTAATGAAGTTGGGCCTGATTCATTGTGCATTTCTACAACAAAGACAGTTTAGAGGGTTGGATTTGATAAAGTTTTCAGCACCGAGGTATTGCTAGGGGAAAAAACCCTACAACTCAACAAATGACCGTGCTGTGGATGTGATTAAATCAATGGTGGTTATACAACACACACAACAGAGATACGCTTCTTGTTTCTTTTTTTTTTTGAGGCATACTCAAAGACCTTGAAATTTTACAGATTGTGGGAAATTTAGTCTTTTAGCATGTCTGAGTAAAATGCTGCCTTTGAGATGCACACTGCTTCCACACTGGGTGATGTTAGTGTCCCTACAAAATGCACATACACCTTCTCCTTACGCTGGGCTCGCAGCATGTGAGAGGAGTAGCCTGCGGCGTTTGGGAGGTGGATGGCATCCTGTTGGGGAGACGCAATATGGCTCTTTGGGGGACATTTGGAAATGTGGAAGTAGACTTTTTTTATAACGCTCAGCAGTGTTTTAAATGAATGTATAGGAAATCATGGGGACATTTCAGTCATCAGGAACAGCTCAAGGTTTGAAGCAGGAGTAATATCCAGGCAGATACATTTTGATGGTCGTTCACCTCTGGGAGAAGAATAATACTGTTGCTTACCCTTGACCTGCGACTGCTAATCAGTGCTGTCTAGAGGTGGAAAGTCAAGAGTCCTCCACAGAGGGAAGATCCAGAGACTGGCAGCTAGTGAATTTTATTTTAAGAGTTGAAGTTGATTGTTCAAATGCTTAGAAATGTTCTATTTTTTTGTTTGTTTCTAATCTTTCCCTTCCATTGTTGGCAGCATCTCAGGTTTACCAAACTGCTGGACTCCTGGTGTATCTAATACTTAAGGCTCTGGTTGTATTTCATCTCTTTCTTCCTCTGCTGTAGCTGTTCTGCAGTTCATCTGCTTAAACGGGGGTGGAAAAGATTTTGCAAATCAAAGTGCTGGCTCAGTTCTTCTTCCTTTGACTATTTGGAAGAATTCCATTGAGAATAAAATTGTAGATCTGAAAAAAATATGCTGCTTTCATAATGATACTTCCCCTGCTTCTGTGGGAATGGTTTGCTTTTCTTTTGCACTCTATATGGGTGGTTTTTAAGCTGTTCCTCAGTGGAAGACGGGAGGATGTAATCTCTGTGTCATCAACCAGAAGTCTGGTCATTTTTGGTGACTTAATACATAAATGGAAGAATACTATGTGTGGAGGTTTCTCTTTGGAAGTTCCTGTGTGTTACCAGATATGTGGTATTCTGCTCTGCTTTAATTGGGTTCCTCTGCTGTGCATCATCTGTATGTTATGAATAAATCAGCACACAATTCTTTCAAAAGATGTAATTATTAATCTTTAACTCTCTATAAATGGAGTGAAAATATGACTAGTAATATAGAGTATCACAAAAATGATAGAAAAGATATAGATATTGGAGGGGCTGAGGAGTTTGAATCTGACAACTGGTGAGATTTTGTCCTATCAATAAATAACTTGTCGAGTGAGAGTGAGGCCACAAATCCTAGAAATTTTTTTTTTTTTTTGCCAGAGGTCCTTCCAGAGGTAAATTGGTCTGACCTATATAAATAAGGTACAAATTTCAACAAGCCATTTTAGTGTTAAAAGATATTTCATGTATTTACTCTTACTTTGAAGATTTTCTCATTAAGTATAGAGCTGTGTAGCTGATTACTGAGATGCACAAGTCTTTTTCAGTGTTTATTTACAAACATAAGCAGAGGTAGCAAGACCCTGGTTAAATTTTGACTGCATGGAAGTTAGAGGAAGCTATCATTGCTGTTGGTATATGTATGCGTACATATATTTATTCTGCACTGCATGATGACTGTTTAACAAGTTTCTGCTGCCACCAAGGATTGTGTAACTCCTTCTCCCTTGCAAAGAGAGGCTGGCTAGGAAACTCTTGAGCTTATTGCCTGTAATTTAAAATAACTCCCGAAACACACAAAGTATGTTTAGAGAGGAGATATTGTTTTATTCTGCACAGGGTGCAAGGTGGAATATTTCCACAAATCAAGCACACCTACTGAAGTTCATTCTGATATTTATACATAACAGTTAACACACCATGCCTAATACATAGCCATTAACCTGACTAAACATCCTCTTCTTCCATTGGCCTGTATTTCTTTTGCTTAGTTTGAAAGCTACAGTGATTTTTAATTAACTGCGCATGCTCACAAGGAGTAGGGGGTGTACTGGGTCTGGCTGCNGCACGTGGTCTTTGTTTTATTAAACTGCCTTTGTCTTGACCCAGGAGGTTTCTTTCCACCTCATTTTCTCCCCCTGCCCTGCTGAGGAGGGGAGTGATAGAGCGGCTGGGTGGCACCCGGTGTCCAGCCGGGGTCAGCCCACCACAGGGGGGTAGTCCTTTTGTCCCTGAATTGGGTCGGTGGTCGCTGTCTCCCCCTGCCAGAATGACCTTCTCCCAAGTTACCGTACTTCAGTGCCTTCTGGGGCAAGACGTTCCCTTTTATCACTAGTGACTTCACACTTGTGGCCTTGTTTATCTTAACCTCCTCGTTTGTAGCAGGATGTTTCCATTGTTGGTCCTTGAAGTTATCCTTTAGGAAGCTCTTATTAATGAGGCATGCAGTGCTAACATCCTCTTATCTGGCCTAAACTTTATTAACTACCTTGAATATTCTAAATTCTCATGTGTCAGTTTCTACTCCTAACTGTGATCCTTTCTTAACTGCTAATAACTCCGACGCTATTTACATTTCATCCAAGGCAAATATATGTTTGAGGTAACAAGCTGGCCTTTTTGCCACCAAGATAGCCTCCTACACAGCAATCCCAGGGCCAGCTTATGGCCGTAAATTACTAACATGTAAGCAAACCACTGAATTTAGAGAAGAATGTAGGCTTTTTTCTTCTCCAGATTTCAAGAGCTCGCCTTGTTCTTTGCCAGTTCAAGGACCTGTGGTGGAAAACAATAGCCATTATTGTCATGAAGATAAAATCTCTGAGAGAATGTGCCTGATAGGAGTAGGGCTCCTAATTAAGCATGTGATGGTTGAGTTGTAGGCTAATTATCTTTTCCATCTGTTACCTAATAGAATTTTGTAACACTGGGATTTAAGGTTTGTCAATTTTTGCTATCTTTCATTCTAAACCTGGACATCTCTGCCAAGGCCAACAATGAAATGAGCACATTAAGATAATAAATCTCCAGTGAACAGACCAAGTTATTTATTTTGGATGAAAGAGGCTACATGTAAAACTGGGGTGACTGGTTACTGGAGGTGGGAGTGCTTTACGAGTTGAATGCTTTTATAATATGCTTTAGTTGTGGGAACATTTGAGCCTGAAACATGAAAGAATGCAGACCTTTCAAAATATGGTATGTGAGAAAAATGTATGATTTAGTGTTTCCATTTCCATAGAGGAAATATCATTTGAGTTAAGCAAAGCATTGCTAAATTTCCTTTAAACTTAGTCATATGATGATCAGGGCAATAAATTCCCTCTAAACTTTTGTCAAAGCAGTTGAGGGAAAAGTTAGGTGTCTTAAAGTAACTTGCTACCTACAAGGGCGTGGCTATATTAGTCAACGAGCAGAAGGATTGCATTTTTCCTGTTTTTAAAGACATTCTATAACAGCCCTAGAAAAATAAATAGAAGTGTTTATCAGAAACTGAATTGGGTTTGTGGTCACTGCACTGTCAGACCAATTGTAAACATTACTTATTCTTGGACAAAACCAGACTTGTTCCTTCAAGTAATAGAGGTAATTGGGGGGTAGTGCTGTATCATCAGTGTTTCTGCATTTGAGCTTTTTGGCAGCACATGGTTTTTGAAATGTATGTTCTTCAGCATGGAATACACCTTTCCAACTGCGTCTTGTAGAGAAGTGTTGCAGGAAAAATCCTGCACTACACCATAAAATGCATTTTGAGTTCTCTGTGTAGCATTAAAAATGGATATAACTGGGAAGAGCTTTTGATACATCGTGGAGAACAGTGCAGAATCATAACTAGGTGCAGTAGCAATTTAGAACGTATACAGCTAAACATCAATAATGATCATTGCTGCTTTTATATCTCTTGTCATTTTTACTACCTAAGTCTGAGAAAATGATCTTTTGGTGCTGCATGGGGTGTTAAAAATTTTTGGGGAGGATGCTAAGTGAATTTGTGGGCTGCTAAGCTGCTCAGTGTTGGAGATTGCTGAGTCTTGGTGTACCGCTCAGGAGTGGCGTCTATACGGCATCGGTGTCCTCTTATGGTGGAGACAGCTAGTTCTTTGAGCGTACAAGCAAGATTCATGCTTATAGTGACTCTGCTGGGAGTTAACGTGACTGGCTTTAGGCAGGTTTCCCTCCTGGCATTGTACAAGGGAAGGTTCAGTCCAGTTTGATTTTGAGTTTGGGAGAATTAGTTACATCAAATGTACTATTTCCAGCAACCCACTTAAAACCCGCTCCCATGAAAGTGTTCCTTGTTCCTCAGCTCAGTGGGACGATGTGTTTGTTGAGAGTCAAAAATGTCTTTGTATGTGTTATGGCTGGAACAGTCAGAAGTTTATAGGATGGAGCCTGTCAGAAGCGTGCCGCCTTGGATTAGCGTCACTTCGTAACAGAGACATTGCAGGTCTGTTGAACAGGTAGAATAACATGAGGCATATTATTAAAATTAAGTTATTTAAACTTTCATTACATTTACAACAAATTCAGTGCTCTGCAATTAAAAAACCAAGAGTGCTCAGTTTAACAAGTGTTGAGCTACTGTGTAAATCTTTTCATGAGCTATTTCTTGGTCCATCTCATTATGTAACGAAATTGTGTGGCCCGGCTTGCTTCCAGTAAATTGCCTCTGTGGCCCCTTGGCGATCTCGCCACCATCCCTTATTCAGCTTCTCTCCACAGGGAGGAGTCTGAAAAAACATGGTAGTGGAAAAGATGACCAGTGTTTACAATAAGCTAATGGGAAACCCGGCTGTTTTCATAGGTTGCATAACCTTGGAGAGGAAAATCTAGTGCCTTGAAGAGAAGGCAATACCAGTTATCCTCTTTATGGTAACACTATTAGAAGATGTGTTTTCATCTGTGTGCGTGGTCATGTTTAAACCCTCCAATCTGTCTTAGTCTAAGTTATTTGCTTATTGCAGAAGGGCCTAGTGGTTTTATATTTTAACTGGAGGAAATCTCTCTTGAATGTGTGTTGAATTTGGAAGTCTGATTTGGCTCAATTACAATGTGATTAGGCTTTCTGTCTCCATTGTAGAGGCTGGAGAACCATTTAATGTTGAAGGCTGGCCTGCTGGTTTTGGCTGAAATGTAGATAGAAATATGCAATGCTCTGAGAAATTCCAGAACTCCCACTAGGTCAAAAAATTTTCTCTCAACTATAGCATTTCCCTAGCAACATGTCTCCGTGTATCACAGTCATTGTTGGTTGGAAATCCACCAACTTTGCAAGGAGCTGAGAGTATTTATTATATGTGCTGGATGGCATTGTCTTAGTAGAGAGGTCTGATTAAAATAATTTCCATCCCTTCTGGTTTCAGACTGCATTTTTGTTACATGCTGTTCTTTTACTGTATGTTACATGCTTTGGATGAGATTAATTTGGTTACATGAGTATTTATCTAGTCTAATTCTATTAATTACAATATTTTTAATCAACTTAACCTGGTATAATATGTTCAGGATCCAGTCACTTAAATCGGGGCTAACACAGAAATTAGCTATACTTTCAGCAATGTACTTGGCATAATTTAAAACATTATATAGAGGAGATCTTAAAAATCCCTGAGCTAGTCATCTTGTTATAACCAAACTAATTGGGAACTCTGTGATAATGGCTCACTTCAGTATATCTGATCTCTAAATCTTTGTAAGAACTGTCTCTAGCCGGTCTTTTTATGGAATATCACTTTTCTGGGTGAAAATACAGAAAGCTTCACTTAATCCAAGTTAAGATTTGTAGTGCACCTGTTCTCTGGTCTATAACTGGCTGACAGTGTAACTGAAATCTCAAAACAGATCTTTCTTGGCTTTGGCACGGTGTTTTCGAGAAAGTTGTTAAGAGGTAGTCTAACAAATTGTTTCATGAACCATTTTCAACTCAAAGAACAGTGTGATTTGTATATGGATCCAAAAAACGCTTCCTTTGTTACCACTCCAGTCTAAAGATGTTGATAATAGAGTAAGTTTATAGTAAAATGGGGCACTAAAGTTCCATGGAGTCTCAGTGTATTCAGTATTTTTGATCCTATGATGTGCTGGATCCCCTAGACCCCCTTATTCTAGGATGTGCATGTTTCAAGCTGATTTCATGAGTCTTCACAGTGAGTGGTTTGATGTCCTTTTTTTTTAATGAGAAATTTGGGAAGCAGAGCTAGCATATTCTGCATTGTGGGCCTCAGCAGCTTTTCCATGTGGCCCCATGCAGTGGAGGGTTGTCCATGTCCTTTTCAATATCCTGCCTATTCTGTCCTTGTGAAAGCACTATGCTAGTGTTGGGAGGTGTCTCTGTGTCTTCATGACTTCTTAAAGGAAAAAAAAAGGTCCTAAAAAGTCCTAAATGGTGCAAGTAGGGCCTCAGGAAGTGTTGGCTGGGACCCAAGTTTCTGAAAATATTTGGGCACCCTGGGCTGACTTAGTTCCTAATTCCTGTTGAATAAAGGCATGTTAGGCACCTCAGTGGCTTTATGGAACTCATTCGATGTGAGCTGCCAAAGGCTACACAGAAGTTACCTGCAGAGCGAAATGTGAACTGCTGGGCTCATAACTCAATGTCCAGTGCTTTAACCACTAGAGGACACTGCCTCATTATTATTATTAGGGAGGTTAATCATTACACGTTTAAAATGCCAAATTACAGGGGTTGTCTTTCTGTTGGCTTAACTTAATCTCAGATAAGATTTATTTTTTTTATTTTACAGGGTAACTATCCACAGTGCTGCCATACGCTCAGATTCTACTTGGAGCTGAATAGGTGCCCAAAGAAAGAGGGCTATGCTGCCTTTCCCCAGGTGAAAGCAAATACTTGATCTTATTGGTCAGTACCTTGAAGAAAGCAGAGCAACACTAGAAGACCCTGCAATATTAAGAGCCGTGCATGGGTTGGGCAAGCTCATCTGTGAATGATCAGTCATGCTTACACTTATTGTTACAGTCTCTTTCAGGCTTCGGCCTTTGCTCTGAAGCACACTGACGAGGACTGTCTGAGAAGGTAGGTCCCACACCTATCCTGTGAGCAGCTCCACAGGGAGGCAGAGGGCAGCTGGCTGAGAGGGAGCCTGAGGGACGTGTGCCTGTCTCCCCATTTGGGGTTTTCCCCAAAGGGCAGACTGGTGATGGCACAGTTGGGGTGATGAGCTCATGTTTTACCAGTCCATGACACTCTTGTGCTCTGGCTGTGGCAGAAGCAGGAGGCCACCAAGTGAATGGTGCTCTGGACTTGTCTGCAGGTCTGGCATGTGAAGGCGTCAGAGATAGAACTTCACTTCCTCTGGGAAGGAAAGGAAGAAGGTACAATTCTTTTTTCTGTCTTCATCTCAGAACAGCTTCGAAAGTAGGCTGTCCATCAAAAAGCATTTTTTTCCTGTATTTGGATCCAAACAGGAGAATAATGAGATGCTTCAAAGTAAATTGATACAATTTGCTGCTGTTTTTGCCAATCACGGTATTTAATTGTAACTTAGTCCTTGGTGGTAGCAGGAATGTATCTAGATTTTTAAGTATCACGATTACATTCACAGAGCTGCTATAACCACGAGGAATGCCTGAATATAGTAGTAGATATTCTTGCATTAAACCCCACAATTCATTTCCATTGCATCATGAACTTACTGAGTTGGGAGGTCTTCCCTCATGAATCAGATAAATGCACCTCCTCCAAGAGCTGCTTATTTTCTTGTACATTGTGCATCACATACCCTGCAGATTGGAAAGAGATAATTTGCTGGGTTAAGTTACGGAACTGGCTCTGTTAAGTTGCTGTGAATCACTGAGGTGAGGGAATTCACCTTTGATAAAATGGTGTTATAAACATGAGGAGATAGGGTAGTCTGGAAGTATTAATCAGTCAGTTCCTATGCAGGGTCAAAACTGGTGTACCCATGTGTGTTGTATTAAAAACTGCTTTTATCTGCAACACATCTCGCTGGTTTTCAGCAGCTCCCTCTGTGATGAGTATTCATTCTAGTGTCTGCTCCCCATGAATACAAGCTATCCCAAATACCCCTTTTATGTGCAAAATCTGGTATTGTTATATTAATAATGGAGATGCAATCGAGCTTAAAAAAGAGAAAAAATAATAGAATTGTCTAAAGGTAGATAAATGTTGCAGTCCAGATGTGTGAACCCCAGTAAACACCACCGGCAGGGTCTGTATCTGGAAGGTAAACTGGCACATTTTTCACTTCCTAGGAAGAATTTCTGTGCTTTAGTCAGAAAGTATGCAGATTTCCTTGCTGAATGCTGCCAGCAAGCACTATTTCACTTACAAATGCATGATAGCTTTATTAATTTCTGTTGTTATAATTGCGGTGAGTTCTTTTCTTGTATGCTGCACAGCTTTTCTGTTGTTTTGAGAACTGTTTGAGCGCAAAGGTCTCTTGAGGCTTGAGTTTGACTGGAAGACAGCCAGATGGGAAGCATATTTTTGACTGGCAGATGCCTGAGATTTGTAGCCCTAAAGCTTCTCGTATAAACAGGGGGAGCTCAGAACACAATGCCGCTTGGAAAGAGGGAATGTCAAGAACGGGTGGCTAATAATTGTCTTTGTATGGAAATATATAGAGCTTGATCACTTTTATACAGCTGGAGGCCCAAATCAATTACATAAGCAATGATAAATGTAAATTGTTTTGTGTTCATTTTATTAGGAGAGCATTTGGGTTTGTCTTTAGAACTTGCTATAGGATTGCATCAAACTCTCTTCTGTGTCAAACCAGATAATAGGTGATTTTCGCTGAGGCTAGTGTTCACTGCAGGTTTACCTCTAGTAATACCTCTTGGGCCTGTCTGCACACACAAACAGTTACTTGTGGTTTTGAACTTGAGCTGGCTCCTCTCTCTGGGGATGTTGCTTACAGCCTGAGCTAGCGCAGCTCCCCAGCTGCTAATGCAATCTCTGTGCAGTTTGAATAATATTTAGTGCTGTATCTGCTCTCACTTAAGTGCAGCTAATGCGCGGGGGGTTAACTTGAGTGCAGCAAGCTCAAGTTAAATCTGTGATGAAAACAGCCTTAAATGGGTATGTTCAATAGGTTCTGCATATGTTCACAAAATTAAAAGAAAAACAATAAAATCACCCACAAACGCAAACGGGCGAGTTGCCCAGATCAGCACAATTTAATGGTTGAGCTGTAAAACGGTGACATGCCACCCCTGGAGCAGAGCAAACAATAAGGGGGATGCCCTCGGCTGCACTGTGGTGCAGCAGCTGGGCTGCTCAGGGAGCACCAGCCACTGGCCAGCCCCGAATTTGAGGTCCACAGAGTTGGACGGAGCCCCCTGGCACAGGATCCAGCAGCACCGCACCCCAGGGGGGTCCTGGAGAGGGCCAGTTTTGTGGTTTAAGAGACTCTTTCCCTTTATGTGAT
This sequence comes from Fregata magnificens, assembly GCA_013389945.1. Lineage (NCBI taxonomy): Eukaryota > Metazoa > Chordata > Aves > Suliformes > Fregatidae > Fregata > Fregata magnificens. Next base: position 9,080 of record WAAD01030188.1, on the reverse strand, counting down.
CTGTTAAGCGGGTTAATTTCCTTATGATGATCTATTTTCTGTGTAACCAAACATGTTCTTGGTCCCTCTTTGAGTCAAGGAAATGTGTAATTCTTTTAGCCACACTCCTGGTTTATATATTTTGCATTTTGCCAAGGGATGCCTGCCTGCTGCAGGCAAACAAACCGGGTGGATGCAGCATGTGAATGAAAGCCACCTATGCCATGTATGACAAAAACTTATAAAGCTAATTTAATAATTTTCTTGTTTACAAGCAGCATTTTTTTATAAATATGTTCACTACTGAAGTTGTGGAATGTTTTTTCAAGCATAATGCTATTATAAAGCACTTTAATGATTTGATATATGAGTATTATGGTTCACCTAAGTCTTACCATGTTTCTGTTCTTTAAACAGACACCATCACCCTGTTACTGCTTAATGGCCAAAGCGCTGTAATATTTGTTGTCTTTTAATCAAGATCTGTTATCACTAATGTTAACAAAAAATGGTTATAGGTGTGTCAAAGTTCAGTTGTGGGTTTTTTTAGCACAGAAATACCCACTAGTTGGCCTTGGGATGCCAAAGGAGGTAATCTTGGTCACATCTCAATACCTGAGGGATCCCCAGGTACAAGAGCCAAATTGAGGAGGGTCTTCAGGGCCCTGGTCTATCCAGTTTTCCACTGGATGTTTCGCCTGCATCGCTGTGGTGAGGGATGGCTGAGCAGTGTCGGGGTCGAGGTGTCTGGCAGAAAACCCCATGGCAGCAGCACTGTTCCTTGGAAAGCAGCAGATACACCGTGTGCACTCTTTCACCCCTGCATGGTCAGGTTTTGTCTTGGATTCAAAAAAGGGCAAATTCTTCTCTTGTTAGTGGCTATAAACAGGGTTCTTCTCCATTACTGCTTCATTTGCACTGCCACGGATTAGATGCAATTGATAGCAGAAGGTTGCCCAAGTTCCTAAATGCTCAGCAGTTCATCTGTTGTTGGTATTTTCAGATGTTGTCTAGCAGAGCTCAGCTTTCTGCCTGCTCTCGCGTCCCTTTCCTGTGGAGATCAGCAGTGGTAGGACTGCATGTTGAAAATGTTTGGACTTGAATTGCAACCCATAGACAGCGGGCGTAGGGATCCCACCACCTGAAGGTATTTAGGAAACGGTGGTGGAGAGCAGGGTGGACAGACCAGAAAGAGGACTTGTGAACGGGGTCTCTTGGCAAGAGCTGTCAGAGAAAATTTATTCTGGACAACTTCATACCTGAAGCCAAATTTTTAGCAGTGGCGTAACCTTTGATGCCAAGAATTTCTGTCCTGTCTGGTTGGGAGTATTGGAGTAGTTCAAGGTAGGTGGAGATAGAGAGAGAAAAGAGCCTAGATGAGTTTTAAAATGTTTTTCAGTGAAATTCTGCAGCATTTGGTGTTATTTGCATTGTCTCCTTTGAATTTTACCCTGTTGCAGAGTCAGATTATCTAGAGGAATTAAACTCTGATAATTAAATTCCATGTTAAAATGAGTAAGCATATTGGGATCCTTTAGCACTAAATCACAGTGATGTTACATGAGACCCTGAAAAGACAGTCCAAAAATTACTCATTTAGTAATATTTTAGAAATTATTTTAGGTGCCTGCCTTTTAATGTCTTCTGACATGTACTTTTTAAGTGATTTATCCATGCATTTATAAATTTCTCTTATGCTTGGAATACAGCAGAACTAGGTCTTTGATATTTAGATCCTCATAATTGTTCTTGGAATTTTTCTTTGGCTGAAGATTTTGGCACTGATAATACTTGTGAAACAGTCCTGCGTCTGGATCTCATTCATCACAGATCTTGAAAAGAAATGTCTCTTGGCTTTCAGATAGGGCCATGGAATTTTTCAAAGGATGAATTTGAACTATAAATTGTATGTACGTTTAAGTATAGGTTCCTTAAACATGCAGAGCTTACGTAAGGATCAGACTTGTATACATTCTGTTAATAGTAAGTGTAAATTTTAAATGTATTATAGGTGATGGAATATGGACCTTTATATTAAGCTGGGTTTAAATATGACAGCATTTGCCAAATAAATTTATTTCTTTGAATTAATTCTGTTCTGATCAGGCATCATGAATGGAAACTGAAGTTATTCTTGTATATTCAGCTTTTCGTCAGCTTGCATGTGCTATTTTTCCTTACAGCATTTTGCACTGGGGTGTTCAGCAGCTCCCTGCAGAGAGCATTGAGCAGACCCCGTCTGGAGCTGGGATCCTGGCATTTGGGTGAAGTGTTGGGCAACGGTAAAACACAAAGACACTCTGTGCCAGCTCACAAATTACCAAAGTGCAGCAAAAAAAAAAGGGGGGTGGGGGAGGAGAACAGAGAGGGGGCCTGGACTACACGATGTAATAGGTTTTCTCTGTCTCTGATCTCAGTGCCACCAGTTCTGAAAAGGTGTTTATGGGCTGTGCTCTGTCCCACTGCACTTCAACAGAACTTCTTCTAGTGTGTAAAATTAAGCTCATACATCTATCATGTCAGGTTCAGGGCTTATCACTTTAACTGGAACGTGGTTATTGGAGCCGATATTTGCTTTAGATGGGTCACTGGAATTATAAAGTAGGGTATTGGGTTGTATTAAAGCAACTGAGCTCACATTAGCAAAGCCTGAGAGTTCTGACATGGAGCCTTTAGATTTACGTAGTCTTTTTTTCTTGGGCCTGATCTCTAAATCACCATTATTTAGGGACAAGAAATGAATTAAGTCTTGTCTCTGGACTGACTAAATCCCTGGCCTCTGCTGAGTGTACCATTAATGGAGCCAGCAGCGGTCATGTCTTTCCTTGAGACTATCATAAATTGCATTTATTAATGGCAGATTATATAAATTTCAGCCAAGTCTTTATCAGCACTTGGGCCAGACACCAGATAAACAGTTGGCCACAATTCTGGCCTCTAATAAAATTGTGCATGAATCTTGCACTCAGTTTTGCGGTTTAAATGCTTAGAAAATGAGCTGGTTCCTCAGCGGTGTAAACTGGTGATGCTGCCTGATGCCAAAGCAAGTCTGCTGCAATACATCTGATGAGGATCCAGCCCTTTTCTCTTGGTGGGAGAGTCCTGGCTCCTGCCCTGACTCCCGCTGTGCTTGCGGAGGAGGGAGGATGCGGACGAGTACTGCTGGGGAGGCTGCCTGAAGGCCAAGTGCAGGGCCAGCAGTGTGGCCGGGAGGACACCCATCCCTGGAGCACGGTGTGCATCCCTGCTATGCATCTCCTGGGCTTCCTTGTGCCTCATGCTTTATTCTTTGAGATGAGTTTCCCTTCACATCTGGCTTGCAAATTCACCTCAGAAGGATGGGCTCTGTGCTGCCAGTTGCAGTAAGGGAAATTTCCTGCTGCTGGGAAGAGATTCCCTGCTCGTGACGCGCCTGTGTGGCGGAAGGGGTGGATGAGCACAGACCGCACATACCGGAGCTCCCAGGGACTGTGCTCTCAAATTAAAGCAAAGCGACAACACATGTAGGGTAAATGTTTGTAAGGGAGACTAGAGCAGCTCCAGCAAAGTTAGTGAGTGTAGCCTTTGTGCTATTTTTCTAAGTTTTTTTTCAAGTCTTTGAAATACTTTTTGACATCTGCTCTTCATTACAGAACAATATAGCTGTCTTTTTAGGAAAAGAGACTTTTTTTCATTATTCATTTCAAAGTTAACAAACACATTTTAAAGTGCCCACAATAACTGCAAGGGATTTGCTTTTAGGTGATTTGGCCATACAGCTGAGTCCAACTACAACACTGTTTTCTGTTCCATGTCTACATTTACCTTGGTCACAACTAAACCCAGGTTTTTATCAGAGTTCCTGGGTTTGTTTTTTATTAAAGAAATACTTCGACTGTGTCTGGATGGGCAACATGAAACTCTGGCAGGAAATCTGAACCTTGCAGTACTTCATGTACCGAGTTCATCGGCAAAAGCATTTTGTTCTTTGTAGGGACTACACGGTTGCATTGGGGCTTTTCCCTTTCCCTAAAAGGTATCACATGTAGTTGTCTTCTTTTACACCCAAGTGGAAAAATATGTAGACTTTGAAGGGTTTTTAGCAAAAGTAATATGTAAGAATTTTAAGACAGAGGTATGCAGTACTAAAAAGCTGACTCCGTTTCCCCTTTCATGCCACACGGGAGCTCAGTGTAGGACTTGGGCTGCTTTCAGAAAGTAAGGATGCTTTGAAGAAGAGAGGCCAAGGGTGCAGTGTCTGTAAGGGTTAGAGTGCACACATACCTCAGCTCCTGTCTTCAGTAATTATTGCTGTGCCACCTGCATTTTCACATTGGGGAAAGTGTTGCAGACTCCTGTTTTTTCTTCTGACTCGACCAGGAACCCTGAGTCCATTGGGAGTTGGAGATGTGAAGCGGGGAGAGATCATGGGGCGGTGGATGCTCTGAAGCACGAAGAACATGGGTCTCTGAACTCAACAGGTCCCACTTCTGTAAGAGAAGGTTGCGGGTTTTGGTTTGGTTTTGTGTGTGTTAGGAAAATCATTAAGCTTTTAGTAAACAAGGAAGGGGAAACATTTTCTACAGAAAATACTTGTCATCTTGGCATTTCCGTTGTTTCTTGATATTTACAATTCTTCACTTTTAGTTTTGTACATATAGGGGGAGTTTTTCTGATCTCTGGGACAGTGAGAGAAGATTGTAACTTTATTTTAAAACATGAATTCCCCTTTTAGCAGTGCTAAAAGTTTATTTAAAAAAAAAAAAAAATCTGTATTTATGGGTAATAATGCAGTTTCCTAAAGCACACAACTTCTTTTGATCAGGTGAGCTAACCTGGAGCTGTGCAGGCGAGTTGATGAGGGTACAGCTGAGATTTTTCTGTACACCTGTCAACTTCTGAAAATGTGATCCCAGGGCTTCCAACCTGTATTGCTCCATCTTTTTGCAAGAGAAAAATAAAACAAAGGAACAGGTAAGAGTGAAAAGACTAAGTCATCTGTAAAAATATACGGAGGGCCATCTGTAACTAACTGACACCCTGCAAGCTGCAAAGATGTGAATAGCAGTGTGTCTCTTATATTTGCAGTAGGCATCTTCATTTTCAATCATTTGCTGAGTCCATGCCTTACTCTGTATTCTCAACCCGAGAGCAAAAATCGCATGTTTGTATCCATAACATGTTTGTTCTGTTTCTCATTCTGGATAGTGGCTGGGTGAAGTGTTGGAGCTGGGGACATGCTGCTGACTGATATTCTGCAACACAGGGAAACAGCTGAGGTGAGTTTTCCAAAAACTGTTGTTAATTAGAGACACAGCAGCTGGATCATAGCTCAGTTACTGAAGATACCAAATAAATTTGATGCCTCTTGTCTTTTCCAGTGTAAAGCAAATGTCAGAAAAAAACAAAGACAAAGCTCCTGTCCTCACAGAGCAGAGGAGCTTTAGCTGTAAAGAATGTGGCTTCCTCATCTCTGTCCAAAGCATTTTGATAAAACGAGAGACAGTGTGTCCCTGGACTTTTATTTCCCCCCTCAGGGCTGCAGGTCTGTACTCTCAAAATATCCAAAGGTTATCTTCCAGGTACAGGTCTCTTTGGAGCCAGGCTACTGCTGTCTGCTCACACTGATTCACTTTCTGAGAGTTTCAGTGTCATGACCCTAACCCATGCGACAGAAAATAAGAGCAGTTTAAATTTAGAGCACAGCAGGGTGCAGCTGGGATTAAGGAGGACAGTGACCAGAGCAGCAAGGCTACAAGCTAACTCAGTTTGAGACTTGTTCCCGATAGTTGAACAGTATTTGCTTTATTCTACTGTGTTGACTGCTGCAGTTTCAGAAGAAAGCTTGAGCTCTGGACTCATTGAAACCCCGAGCAGCTCCAAGTGTGGTGGGCTCGGAAGAGCTCTGATCTGGGCAGCCCTTCTGGGTCAACTCTGTTTTAGCTGCGTCTTGAGCTGCTTTGCGCGTGGGGAGGCACCTCCTTGTTCAGCCTGCCAGGGGACTCCAGGGACTTTTGTTGCCGTGTTTTCCTTTTGCCAGATATTATTTCCGGTCTCCATCCAAGCACAATCCTAAGGCAGGATGATAGTGTTAGTCCTGAGAGTGATGGGTTACCTGCAGTCAGAGGCGCCCTTCAGCCTGCACTTTTCCATGCGCTGTTTTTCTGTTCAGGTATGAATGTTTTGGTGCAGTTTACTCCAGATGCGAGACAGACATTGGTATCAGTTTAGGCCTAATCACTAAAGCTTTCATATTGCTGTGGCTGACTCCAGAGTTATGTCTGCAGGCTGTAGCGTTGTATCGAACTGCTTTTGAAGATTATAGCACTTCTACGCTTTCAAGGGATGATATATCCTGTTTTATAACCATTTACAGAAATCCTTTAGAATCAGTGTTGCAGTCCGAGGACATAACTCCGCAGTCTGAGTTGTTAATGTATTTTTATTAAGCAGCTCATTCTGATGATGATGGTGGGAACATACACCACATTTACTTTTTTTCCAGAATAAAAACGGGCAGTTTAGTTTCTGGGGAAAAGAACTATGTCAAACATGCTGCTCATGAGTGATGGAGGGGAGGGAGGGAGAAAGATTTGCCATGGACTAATTTAAGGGATGCTCTAATCAGCTCCAACATTTAAACAAGCTTCTTTTCATACATATATTGAGCCATTTTCAGTACTAAATTGCTCCATTAAATGGTTTTCCAGGTCTTATGCTGGCCAGACAGCTATTAAACTCAATGGGAGTTTAGCCTCCATAAGAAACGGAGCATCAGTTCTTCTGCCAGGTGAAATATATCATTCAACAAAAGCTAAACTCTTGTTCAGAGACTCCAACAAGCTAATGTAAACAAGGATATAAAGCTTCTCAAATGCTGCTGAGCTGTTTTTGCAGAGGTAATGTCTTTTACAGCACTAAAATCACTTCCATGGGAAAGGAAGCCGGGAACTGCATCAGCGCTGCATCTCCAGCCGGAGGAGTGGGGACCACTCAACAGGGACAGCCTTGAACTGAAGCAGAGCGGCAGAAAGCTGAAAGCAATTCCCCCGTTTCAGAAGAGAGAGGGAGTTCTTCCAGAAGCAAACCAAGATGGTGTCTTCGAGAGCTTCCTGGAGCCTGCTGTGCTTAAAGCCCATCTCTAGAGACTAACAGGTTACCTTGTCAGAAAAGCCCTATGTGTGAAGGCCTTTTGCAAACACACAAAAGAACAAAAATCCTCAAAAATATCTTTGAAAAGGACTGGAATTGCCAAGGTTGTGGGTTACTTGGTTGTGATTAGGTACAAATCTCCAATTGGAAAAGAGCTTCTCCAGCAGGTTGGTTCTCACTAGGGTATCTTAGTGCTTCCGCAAGTAAAGATTAAGAATTAAATATAATGTATTTTTTCTTGCAGAAATGTCAGAATATTTTTGATTTCCCAGAATTGTGAAAATAGTTTGACAATTAAACACTGAATTGATGGGGAAAAGTGGGACAACCACTTGGTTTTTTTATACCATGAAAAATATTTTTTTTATGCTGTCATTTCTTTGAAAAACAAAGATAGTAGCTAAACCCATCTATTTAAAAGGTTTTTATTTTTTTCTGCATAGTTTGTTTTTTCAAAAAACCAAACCAACCCAGGAACGTGTTTCTTAAGATGTAAATGATTTTGCAATGAGTTACTGTTAGTGAAGTTTCATACACACACACAAAATCAGTAATTTGATTAAAAGATACTGGGTTGCGATAGGGATGGTGTCCTGAAACTAGCTGTGCAGCGTGAGGGGCCTGGCTCTAGCCAGGACATGTAAGTGTGAAAGGGAGAGTGAATTCCAGTCTTGGTGTGTGACTCCCGGAATGTAAATTGAGGGTAACGGCCAGGCCCATGGCTGGGCAAACACCGGCTGGCACTCACTTGTGCTCTCGCCAGGTTGTTTGTTTTTCACTTACCTCTGTCAACACAGATGTAAAACTAGATACAGAAGATTACTTCTCTTATTACTTTCTGGAAGAGAAAAAGATGTTGCATCAAAGACAAACTTCCATGGACAAATGGCTACTAAAGAAAAAGGACAGGAATATTTCCTTTTCAGCTAATGGCTGAAGTGCACCCTTTGCTTTGCTCTGTCATATAAATAACCTGGGCTGCTGTCTGCTGGCATGTCCCCCTCCTCTTGTGTGCTCCCACAAAGGAAACGGGTGGCACAGCAAGGCAAATAAATGGACTTACCTGATATTCTTAAATGAATATAGTCACGGTACTGCAGCAATGCACAGAGGGAGGCTGCAGGCAAGGGTGACCAGAGGGTTTTGTTCTTCTTTGCTCACTTCATTTTGTTTGCACAGAATATAGGGAGCTGCTGGGAACCTTCCTCTGTTGCAGGCTGTGCTGTGCTGTCTGGCTGCCCAAAAGAAATTGAAATGCCCTGACTCAGAAGCTGGGAGCGACCTGGTTTGGTGGCCCAGAGTTCTGCGGGGGCTATCTTGCTCTGCTTCCTGGGCTGGGTTAGGGAGACTTGTTTCACAGAGTTTTGTGCTCCCAGTGTTACTGCTGGGGCCTGGGCTGCCTTGTGGCAGCTGCACTGTGGGCACCTCTGGGCGGGCCTGCAGCCTGCTGTAGACTTTAGGGTCTTAGGGACAACAAATGATCATAAAATCATGTGGGAGAACATTATAGAGAAGAGGATATGGACTTCCATCTATCCTCCAGAAAAACAGGTCCCCATAATCTAACCGTAAAGTGTCTGTTAACCTTTGGATGTGATATCATGTTGGTAGTGGGGAATGCAATCCATCAGTGATGGGGACCTCAGCTGAGCACAAACACACTGAGAAAAGGTATGAGGCGGTTCTGTCCTCTAATGCCACATACACTGAGATCAGGCTCTCTTAATTTCATATTTTTCTCTTGGTAGGAGAAACCTTGGATTCTTGCCAGGATATATAGGAAGAGCTGCTGGTTGGCTGCGGACTTTCACAGTAAGAGAGGTCCCCTTGCTGCTGTAGCTCACTGGGAGGCACCTCTGTGTAACACCTCAGCTCACTGTAGCCAGTGTTGCTGTCCTGCTTTTCTAAAACTCGACAGCAGCCTAAAGCGTTTTGGTAGGGCCTGTTGGGATAGGACAAGGGGTAATGGT
>WAAD01030181.1:29851-66667 GCA_013389945.1 Fregata magnificens | reverse complement strand
AAAAGTTTGGGTCTCCTTCATCACGCGTGGAGAAAGTACCTGCGTCTTGCGAGGGCTCGGCCGTCCCACCGCCCCTTCCTTCCTCCTTCCTTCCCGCCCGAGGGAGGCGTTTCCCGGGGGTGGCCCCGGCCGGGGGGCTGGCGGGGGCGGCGGGGCGGGGGCCGGGGGGNGGGGGCGGCGGGGCTGAGGCTGGAGTCCGGTCAGTCGCAGCGGAGATGCCCTTCTGCCCGCCGCCACCGCCTCTGTCCTGCCGGGCTCTTCCCAGGGTGAGTCGCAAGGCGGTAACTGCTGGGTTTTGCTTAGGCAAACGGCTCTGTCTTTTTTTGTAACCTTGACCGCTTGTTCAGAGGGAAATTTGTTCTCCTGTTCCTCTCCCCAGCTAATTGCTGCTTTTGAAGTTTGTAACCCTGCGCGTTTGTGCCAGCGTCTGTGCAGCGCGGATCTCTTGCTGCTGTAGACAGAAAATTATTTCACTAATAGAACGGCAAAAATAAAGGCTTTAGTCAGCTCTGTGATAAAGTGTAAAAGACGCTAATTCCTGACTCTGCAAGGTGAATGCTTGATCTTCCAAAGGGGCACACGCGGCTTGCAGGTGTTGTAAATAACGAAGAGCTGAATCTCCACAACCGTTTTCTGTCACAGGGCTGCGTGCGGTGGCTGATTATTTGACATAGATTCTGCTAACTTTTGTTTAGTATCATCCAGCAACGATATTAATTACTAAGCTAACCTCAAAGGTAGTAGCTAGAGGTGTGATTTTCCCTGTCTTTGCAAAAATTAGTTGAGTGACTGCTTTTGGTTTGCATTCGTTTAAGTGTCAACCAGTGAGCCATTCTCATGCAAGTAATCTTTACTTGGCGGGTAAATCCTTTGGCATCAACGTGAGAAAGTCCAGCACAGTCAGGCTTTTTTAATCACAGAACTCATGGAGATTTTGAGGAGTCTGCGGCATTTCTCTCAGAGTAAGATTTATGCAGCTGTTATCATGTTCAGGGCTTCCTTTGCCATTTGTTTTCAGACCAGAAAAGCAAAATGATCTTGCTCTGGTTAACTTCTGATTTTGGGGGGGGGGGGGGTTTGTTGTTGGGGGTTTTTTTTGGGTTTTTTTTGTTTTGTTTTTTTTTTAATGAGACTAATCTAGTGTATTGTGAGGAAATTTGGGTCTGGTCCAGCAAACCTCTTTCTTCATGGAATTGCCTCATACGTGGTTGAAAGCAAATACTAGCTTCAGTAAGATCAGGAAGGTTTGTCGCTCTTAAAAAAAGTACAGTAGCCAAGGCATTTCACTGTCTAGGGTGTAATTTTATCCAAAAGGAACCCATTTTTAATATGGTAGCTTCTCATAAGATATAAGACAAAGAGAATATATACTAACTCTCTTTAAAGCCAAACAATTTCCTATGCATAAAACCATTGATCTCCATTCTCCACCACTCTTCACTGGAGAAAATTGCTGGCTTTCATGGAACTTTAGTTCAGGAGCAGAATGCCCAGATGAGGTTTCTGTCTGAATGCTAAATGAATTTTAAAATAGTAAGTAATACCGTAAAGTATATTTACAACATTTGCTTTTCGTGTAGCGGGAATCAAATGCTTGAAGCATGGGTGAATACTTTCAGGGAGGATGAATCGTATGGTCACAGATGTTCTATGTATTCTCAATTAGTCTACATTAAAACTGTATATTCTTAATGGCAAAACCAACCTTATCAACTGAACTCATACCACTTGAACCAAAAAATAATTGGGCACTAACATCTATGAGAAACACGACTAGCTAACGTCTCTAGCTACTTGAAGATCAAAGTGAATATTGGCCATAGTCCCCTCTTAATGTCTGTAAATAGAGGACCGCAGTTACTGGAGTTTAAGCCTGAAGAAGGAGGTAGGTCAGGCTAAGGATGCGGAGTTGCCTTCATTGTATTTTTGAAAAGAAAAAAAAAAAGAAAAAGAAAAGGAGAGAGATCAAATTAATGACCTGTGATAAATCCAGACTAGAACTGTTTGCATTAAAAAGGAAGTAGGTGATTGTGAACTTGCTTGTGCATGTCTTGTGAAGGGAAGGGGAAATTTGTCATCTTGTTTTGAAGAGCCATACATAAATACACATGAAAGGAGTTCACATGGTTTACAGCAGGGGAGACATAAAATGTTTTAGGATTAAATTGACCTGAGCTAATACATGCCTCACATCCAGCTTGTTTGCAAGGACACATTGTTATACTACCCAAACAAATGTTTTGCGTATAGTACCTGATTCCCACACACTGTAGCAGAGTGCTGAAAACAACCAACGGGGTAAATTCTGGAAAATAACGTTCAACTCTATTAGACGCAGAATATGCTAGATGAGAGTTGAAGCATACTAAAACGGAAGTTTTCACTATCCTAATTTGATCCAGATGCCGCAGTATTTTACCTCCTACTCTTAATTTATTGAGGTAGATCTTTAGCCCTCATCCTTCCCGGTCTCATTCACCCAAGTAAGCTTTGCTCACCCAGTGATGCCTTGCCTGCCTGAGTAATTTTCTGAGAGTAAAGGCAGTTGCTGAAATGTTACTCAAATAGAGGCTTTTTTTCCATGTTTAGGCCCCAGTCTGAAAATACTGGTCTCTGCTGGGAATCAATACCTGGTGAGGATCTGAAGGTATGGTGCGAATACATTGGCTGTGGATCGACCTTCAGTGTTAAGTCAGACCTAGGTCTGTGTGTTATGGAGCAAGTCACGTCTGACAAATTGTGACAAGCTTTGTTTTGATGGGGCAACAGAAAAATAAGAGGAATAAGCAATGCTTTTTTACTGGTGACCATTTCAGCATTTTACGCTCATTAGTTCTGTGTATCAGGATTACTCTGAGGTGGGTGAGGCATACACAGAGATCATTTTGGCAGTAAGATACAGTCAGTAGTAGCATTGAGTCAGGCTGCTGATCAACAGCATACAGCAACCATGAACAGTGTTCAAAGGCAGAAACAAGCAGCTGGGGGAAAGCCTGGGCCTGAGCCTGACACCTCTCTATAGGAATATTTTCATTTTTGGCCTGTCGCACCAGTCTCTTGAGTGAGGAACAGCTTAGATGTGCGTAGGGTCTGTGAAGGCAGAAGTGGACTTCCCCAGTTCAAGTGCAAACCTGGCAGACCAGAGTTTGCATCTCTTTATTTTCTTTATGTGCTGTCTTGTGAGACAACTAAACCATTACCTGTGACCATGGAAGTAACTGAATGTTCACATTTATACAGTGTTAAGGGATCTTTAATTGTCCATGGTGAACGATGCTTTGGTTTTGGGTCTTGATTGCAACATGGCAAGTATGGCAGCACAGCTCCAAGGCACTGCTTTAGGATTTAAAGGGAAGAGTGCCACCTACTGTGTATACATACTGCATGTCCCACGTGTCTTCTGGAGTTCCCAAGCTGCTCATCTGCCTATCCTATTTTAGCAGCTGGAAGATGTGAAAGGATTCAAAACTAAATGTGGTCCGGGAACTGAGGGAGAAAAAAAAATGGAAGAAAAGAGGTGTGCACCTACAACACCAGGGTATTCTGGAAGTCTTAGGAGGGGTTCATTGAAAGGTAGGCATAGAGGCATTTGCAGGTTTTGTCACTTCAGACTTATAAAGGCTGCTAACAGTTAATAGTGGGGCCACTGGAAATAGGGAAGGGGATGAGAGATCTATGCCTCCCCCCGTAAAATAATCATATTCTCAGCTTTCATGCACCAGATGAACATAAATGAGCCTGCCAGACATATGCCCTCTGAAATCTAAAGTTTAGCTCCAGCTATAGCTTAATAAAAAAAGGAAGTAGATATCACTTTAAAAAAAAAAAAAAAAAAAAAACCAAAAAAAAACCAGCTTTCAAAAAAGGAAGAGGAAAATGAGAAAAACCCGACATGAATTATCCCGTAATTCGCTGCAAAACCTCTTCAAGTCTTTCCCAGTATAGAACTGTAGTTATTTATCAGCCAAAAGGAGGGGTGTACTCTGTGAACACAGAGTCATTTTTGTATGAAAGGAATTTTTCCCCAAGCCCCAAAGTGTTTCTTTAGTGGCTGAAATAGAGATGTAAAATGAAGTAGATAAACCAGCTATTAACAGAACTGCCAGTTGCTGTATCTCTAGAGTGAAGACATATGGTAATTCACTACATTCAGTGATGACCTTTCCTTTAAAAGTATTGTTAATAATAGGCATTTCTATATAGGGTATTTATACTAGATACTTGAAATTCACGTATCATGGAGTGCCCCATGCCATTTTTTGGTGTTTTTTTTTTAGCTACCGACAAAACTGCTACCAAGGAACTTTCTGCAGAAATATAGCTTTACAACGTTCATGCAATGCTGAAGTTAAAGATTGTCCGGGGGCAGATGCACAGCGTTGCAGCACATTGTGCGACGTGGCAGCACGTCTGCTGTCCTTGGTATGGGAAGCCTTTGGCTCCTTACCTCCCCAGGTAAAACCGTGCCTTGACTGCAGGGTTAAACCCTTTGTTTCATACATGCAAAAAAAGCATTCCTATGCTTTTATGATCTTTGTAGCCAATTGCCTTTAGTGAAAACTTTATGTTTATGAAAGTGGAAAGAAATAAAGAATGTTTTTATTATGCCCTTTCACCTTAGTCTGAGACCATCTAGTGGATGAGGACTATAATACTAGTACTTTTACTGGAGATAATAGCAGAAGTTTGATTATACACTTAAAAAAAAGGTATTCCTAACCCTCATCAATTTTGCAATGACCCTGACAGACTCACAGGGCCTTCTAGTAATGAAAATGTGTAGAGTATATAATAGATATGGTTGGATGTTCCAGTTCAGTGGGTGGAAAAAAGTATACTCATAGGAATCCCCAACACAATGGGAAAAACTGTGTCCAAACATATTCCTGACTGCAGCAAACATTATTTCTACTAACTTATCTCTGCCTGCTCAGCTTCACTCAGATGTTCTATATATTGAGTGTTCCTACGTATGGCTTTGATAACCAAATGGGAAATTTGCTATGTTGGTTCCTTCACCGTTGTTCATGAACATTTATCCATTACTTGCACTCGAGGCAGCCGTTGATTTAAATGTTAATGAGAATTTGAATAGTTTATAGTTCTATAGAATATTTATTTTTAGCAGAAAAAACCTGCTGTTTTGTTGATGCCTTTCGAAATCGACTTTCTATTGGTAGATTGAGATGGATTCTATGCTAATTCCGCCTACATTCCTGAATTATGGCCTAGCTAGGCACTGTCGCTGGGATCTTCATCTATTAATCATGGCAGCTGCTTTCTTATTCGGTTGCCATAGTTTCAGTGCCTCAGATAGTGTTGGGGTGCCTTGGGAAAGGCTTGAGATATACTTGGACTTGCAAGCCTAGCAGTTATTTTGGCAGTAGTAGAGCTCTGAAGGAACAGAGAACAGCATCCAACATTATTCAGAGTTGGATTAAAAGAGGAAACTTCTGGATATGTCTCTCTGGACCTTGTTATGTGAACGTCCAGCTGATATTTACTCCCAAGATTTGCTTTTTGTTTTGTCTTACTGGTGAAATTGCACACTTCAGAGACTAATGGCTACCTTTACCCATTGCAAGAGCAAGAAAGGCTTTTCATTAGTTCTGCTGATAAATGGTTGGGTAAATTAGGGCATTTGGGGTTTTCTAAGCAATCCAGGTAATTTGTTTTACATTCTCTTTTAACCTAGCTACATAAAGCATGACATCATGTTTGAGACTGAGTTAATGTTTATTGTTACCTTAAATTTAATAAAATGACAATAGGTACCCTTTTGTTAGCTGCAGAGCAGCTTGAATTACAAAGTAGAAAAGGGGAAGTAAACTTTTTTTCAGACAGAACTAGTGCTCTTTCAGCACTGTGTTGGCATTGGCAGTATTTTTTTTTAATAATGTTTCAATATCTGTTCACAAATTCAGCATTAAAACAGGCATACTTTCAGAAATGCGGAGCTGAGTAGTCAGAAACAGCTTTTTTGACAAGTGAGAAAAATGGCAAAGTACTAAATAGGTCTAACAGAAAAGTAGCTGGAAGATTGACTTGTCAATGTAGTGCTGAATATTAATTGTTTTGTCAGTTATGCGTAATATAAAATAATGCACAAATATCTTTCACTAAGCAAATCATGGTCTCCTTTTTCCTTTCCCATTGAGAAAAAATTTTCATCACTTCTGTGTGAGCAGGAGTAAGCCACAGGTTTTAGTGGGTATTTAAATCCCATTTCTTTCGCACTTTACATTAGTGTCTCCAGAATTAAGTGATTTCCCTCCAGTTCTAATAAAGCAATTTGGTTCTTGCACAGATAAGCTTGATACGTATCTTCTGTTCACAAAAAAAAAAGCCTTGAATATTCACATCAAGCAAAGAATCATGTTAAAAGCTGTGCAGTTTAGATTAAAGAATTCAGTATAATTGGAACTAATCTGGAAAATTAGCCACTTTTTTACTTTCAGATGGTTAGCTTGCATTCAAAGATGAGTTTTAAAGCTTCAGCTTGGGACTTTACTACGCAATCTTTTCAATTTTTCAAGTGAGATCAACAAGCAGATTGAGAACACGTCCCTGTTATTTGTAATCCACCCTTGGGAGCCCTACTAACTGAACAAATTAACGTCCAAAAATTTCACATGAATTTTAAAGATGACAAAGCTTTGTTTGCTGGTAGACGCACAAAAAAATCTGTAATTTTATACTCTCACATAGTATGGAAGTTTCTGTTTTGTAGTTTGGCTTTTGCATACTCTGTTATATATGCATATTTTACATTAAATTAATCCCAGCCTTTTTCCTGTTAAACTGACAATGTGCATGTATCTAGCAGATTGACAGTCTGATAGAAAAAAAAAATAATCTGCCCTGGTCATTTTGTAGTTCCCTTTGGAAGGGAGCTGGTGATTGCATAAGAAAATTGTTACAGTGGAAAAATTTCTTAGGTCAAAAGCTGTAGAGGTACAAATTCAGTTGTGTACTTCTCAGAATTTATTGTATTTCATTTAGTTTCAGGTTAGGTACAGAATCACGCTGTATAGAAATTAATTTAAGTAGTTCTCTAAGGTACGTTTGTACTTTCTTTAACATTATTTAATGGGTTTTATTGCTTATTATGTATTTTTCACCTGCAAGATATAGAGAAGTGAGTGGTAAGTGATTGTATAGTCAGTACAGAGGCCCAGTCTTGTTCCTGTTGGAGAGTAAAAAAGAGTTTCTACTGAACACCTCAGCAACAAGCCCTTACTGCATTTATAGTTCAATATAGTTCTTTCAGTTTATTTACGGTTGGTCGTAAGAGTTCTTCTGCATCCCTAAGCAGCTGAATTTTATCATCAAATATACTAATCTCATCGAGGAAAGAAAATAATAATTTCTGGGAAAGTAATTGTTATATTTGTGTCCTTATAGCAATGTTATGGATTTTGCTTTGCAAATCTTGCCTGTGTTGAATAGCATCTTACTGCCTGAATATTCCTGGAAGGCTAAAACTTGGCTTGGGCTGCATGCTTGCAAAGGGACCTTAGAGAGAGGAAGGCTGTCCCCCGTTCAGCTGCAGAGCTCCCCGCTGCCTGCAGCCGGTCCCCGCATGTGGGCAGAGTATACCCCTGCCTGCTGGTCCTTTGGAGCGGGTGGATGGGGAGTGATGGGAGGGCGGCCAGAGCCCTGGCCCATGCACCTGGGTCTGTGTGGGAAATGCTGCAGTTGCAATCAGCACAGGCCAGGAGGATACTACTGCATCCTGTCCCAAAACGCTACAGCAAGGAAAAAGATGGGATGGGATGGCTTTGTGCCTTCTGGAGCTGCTGTTCTGCCATTTGCCCTACATGCAGGGTACAGCCTGGTGTCTGTCGCCTGATGGCAAAGTAGAGGTTGAGTCCCACGGGATTATCTTTGTTGAATAGTACTTCACTCCATGAGCACGGCTAAATGCAGCCTGGTGTATGGTTCAAAATGCCTTTTTTATTATATAGAGAGAATCACACTGTTGAACCTCAGGCCATAGTCTTTATAGTACTGGCTTTTCATCATAGCTCTCTAATGAAAGAAGGGCATCATGCATTAAAATCAATTTTTGAATTTTGTTTTCTGTATGAACAGAACTTGGTACTAAGTGTATAAACTTCTAATAGCGTTCAACGCATTCTGCTTCTGAATAATTTGTACTTACTAATTACAAATGCACAGCTTTTGCAATTATAACTTACTGATCCTAACCATATTAACCAGAAATGACCACAGTTAAATTGATTTTTTTAAATCTGCTGTAGTCTGTTATAGGAAGGTGATTATATAACGTATTTTTTAAGAACTGTGTCCATGCAGTAAGACTTTCTTTTCTAGAAATACAATGTGCAGACTGTTTTTATTCTTGGAAAGGAATTAAGAGTCTTTTTAGGTTTTGCAAAGAAGTAAGAAGACAAACTTTTTTCTAGTGATTCTTTAGAATGCTTTTTTTCTCACCCTGGAAAATTATTCTTGAATTTGAATAGGAATTTGTTTTTCTTTAAAAGAAATTAAGAACTGAATCCTTAAAGAGCTGTTGTGGGAAGAGGAAAGATTTTTGCATGAGCTACTACACTTTTTCATTATTATCTGCAAGGTGTTTCCTTTTAATTCTGTTGTAGGGAAGTTCAGCATGTTCAGATACACTGATTAATTCCGTCACGAGACGCGTATATTGTAGGGTGGTGTCGTCTTTTTTGCTTTATCCTGTTCTAAGCATAAAACCTAGAGATACTGCCAAAACACTTCCTTTCCCAAGATTNCTGGTCTTGTTCAACAGCATGTATAGTCCGAAAGGCAAATTTAGCCAACCTGGAGCTAACAGCCTGAAGGTGTGAGATGAAGGCTGGTGACTGACTGGCTGACTGTGAGAATAATGCAGTTTTGATTTGTCAGAACATTTTTCTTAGAGTACTACATACATGTGTTAAAGTGTCTATCAGAGAAAAACTTTGAAGGAAAATGTAGAATCATAACCGCTAATGTTGGAGAAGGGATCTGTAAGAATGCTTGCATTGATTTACCTTGAATAGCTAATCAGTTCTTTAGACTTTTTTTTTTTTTGGCCATAAATGGTCAGTAATCTGTTTCAGTTTGAAACATGAAAGAATTCATTGTTGTCACAGTCAAAGAACTTAAAGAACTTTTCAAAACCTGGAGCACCTACACGGATGCTTACACCACCGTCTTCTTAGAAAGACTAATCCTGGCCTCCTCCTTTGTGCCAGGCTCCCAAGATCTAAATATCTGGATTCCCAGCTGTAAACCTCTATTCAAACAAGTCGCCTTACCTTACATGAATATGTCATCAGAACCAATTACATTGCTCACGTAGATAAGTGCAGAGGAGATGGGCTGAGGCACAAAAATATCAGTTAGCAGGATCTAACTTTTGATCTGTTAACATCAAACAGAAAAATGAGGGCACAGTTTTCCTTCAGATTGCATGTCCATATTTATTTCACTAGGTATGGGATTTGTCTACAGGAGCTAACCTTGGACTCATTCATATCAGTGACATAAATCTTGCTGACTTCAGTAGGAGTCATTAATTACTGAAATGTAAAATTTTTGGAGAAAATTAACTCATGAGCAAATTAATATCAAAACCATCAAGAAGGTATTGTATTGTAATGGCATCTGTACATTGACTTGATATTTTAGCTTCAAAGAGTCTAGTACTGGAAATTTTTCAACAGCAAACCACCAGAGAATGTGTTAGTAGCGGGGCTGGAGTGCTGCTTCGCAGCTGCGCTGCCTGCTTCTAGACAACCATCGTATGACAGCCTGCTCTAACAACTACCCGCACTTAGAAAACAGGGTTGTGTAAGAATGAACACAACATGTTTACCAAAATACATTTATGGGGGGAGGGCCTTAAAGATTTCAACAGATGGAATTTACTGAGAGAGAATCCATTGCGTTTTCATTACATTGCATGTCAAAGCCTGGAAGAGGGCAAGTAACTTTTCTTACCGTTACATAGCGGCCTTAGAAATTGCTACAGATTTCAAGAGAAAAAGACCTTTCACCTTTTGACACAGTTTCTAAATGCAGGGGTACAGCTATAAGTAATAGTATACTGTCTAGAGAAACAGAAGAAGAGCTTGGTCACATATTTTTGTGCTGAAAGTGAGAGATGCGCCTCTTTCAAAGTTTTCCGACAGCCTGTTCAACTGGGCTGTTTACATCGTGAAACCTAATAGGAAAATGCACTGTGCTTTTTCCTTTGCATGTAGCCTGCCCTCTTGTGTTTCAAAATTTCAGTGCAGATGCTTCAGGCGTCCAGATGATAACTACGGTAGTGGAAAACATGGAACAAAAACAGGAAATAATGGACACAAGCCATGCTCTTCAAAGGCACTGATGTTGTGCGTATGCGTGTGTTGTCTTGCTGTTTGCAGTATAAGAAGCAATATAGTTTTCAGCTTTCTTATGCAGAGACAGAGACATTAGAAAGTGGGTTAGCCAAACTGATGTGCAGAAAAGCTCTAGGATTGAATTCGCAGCGATGAGTAAAGGCCATAATGCATGTGATTAAAGTGAGACATGCTGCCTACACAAGAAATTGCTAACAAGATTCTTTCACAGCTTTCATGTCTCAGCCCTGCTTTTACAGAAAATAAACTCATGTTTAGTTTCAGTGGTTGCACCATTTTGCTCAGCCCTACAGGATAGATAAGACAATTAAACTATACAAGTGCAACCAGTTGAACACAAAATAATACAATTTGCACTGAGCAGAAACTGTGGCCGTGCATATTAGCAAAACTGTGTCCCAGGTTAACATGCGCTTGGCCTATCCTGAGCTCCTGTTTTCTTACTGCTTAGTTCTTTAATAATCACAGGGAAAGGAGGCTAAAAGCACAGATTAAGTTAAGGCAAAGTAGTTGGATATTTTAGTGAGAAGGGAAGATAGAAAGAGATTCCATGTCCTTTAAACAATTTTTTTTTTTTCTCCTCTTCAAACAAGAGGGTAGAAATTGCTTCAAGCTATTAAATAGTTTCTGGCAGTAGTTCTAGCACTTCCCCTTGCTCGTATGAAGCATATTATCTATAGCTCAAAAGACTATTTAAATACTCTCTTATGTTTAAAGAACTTCCAGAATTTAGAATTATATACAATTTTTGCAAGATATAGAAAAATAGACTGCAGCAGCTGTATGTTGCCCCAGTGTTTAGAAGAATAAAGGGGTAGTTCAAGTAATTCTTTATTTTAAAAGTGACTTAGAAATCAGCTAGAAATGGGTTTGACCCATAAATCTAAGGCCATTATAATTTTCAATTTTTCAATCAATTTTTTTAACTTCTTGAGAAATAGTGTGCATTTGGATTTGGATTTTGCCTCCGGTCAGTCCCATGTGAACTCAGTGCTTATTTTAAACCATTTCATTTATGTCTTGCTTGAGATACAGCATCTTTCAGCCTTCATTTTCTTAACAATAGTCATATTATGGATCCAGAACAGGTAAAATGCAGGTCTGGAAGGGGTTCTTTTAGCCAGAGTTACTTTTTGCATTAAGGACTCAAGCCCAAGTTCTCAAGTCTTAACAAAAAGAACGTGCCGGGGTTAGCGTGTTTTGGGGGTTTTTGTTTGGTTGGTTGGGGGCTTTTTGGTTTTTTGTTTTTTTTTTTTTTTTTTTTTTTTTTTTTTTTACTTCAAAGCAAGATACCCACGGAGAGAGTTTTTCATGTTTTGGAGTAATTCGGCCCCTAATCCTGCTGATCTCTTGAGATCCACACAGGCTGAGAAATCAGCAGAAGGGCGTAGCTGGCTGATCAAGATGCCTACGCTCATGTGCTGACTTTGGGCCTCTTGACTTCCCTGGTGGCTTTAAATTTGTGCCTCCCCCGAATCCGTTTTGCCAGGGTACAGTGGACTC
The DNA here is from genome assembly GCA_013389945.1 of Fregata magnificens. Classification (NCBI taxonomy): domain Eukaryota; kingdom Metazoa; phylum Chordata; class Aves; order Suliformes; family Fregatidae; genus Fregata; species Fregata magnificens. The sequence goes on along the minus strand of WAAD01030181.1, from coordinate 54,785 downwards.
CCATCTGGGGAAGACCTTTCTGAAAAGGTGGCATGTTTGTATTTGCGTCCTGGGATTGCTCTGTGAACCGATGCTTGCTTCAGACCCCAGTTCGCACCTTTGCTCAATCCTCACCTCAGTCTTAGATCTGCAAGCCTGCAGGTGGTTTTAGGCAAAGCCTTGGGTAGAACGCTGCTGTCAAGCAGCTGGCATTGTGTGTAGAAGAAAGGTGGTGTGTTCACAAAGAAAGCGCTCGGTTCTTCAGTCTCATCTGATCAGGTCTCACTTTTCTAAAAAAAATAGGGAGTTGTGTGTGTTTAAAATGTGTCTTGGCTAAAATGTCTAGAGACTTAGAACAGAAACAACTAAAATGCATACATAAATAAATCAGGCGTGCCGAAATAATTGTGAAAGACTCCAAGCTTTATCTTCCTGGGTACATCGTGAAAGTGGTGCACTGGAAATGCCTTGGTGATGCATGGAAATTCATCTGCAAATAAAGATGTTACCTGATTGCTTCACTCACACCTGTCACCTGCTGGTAAACCAGACTTTTCAGACCAGGCATTTGTTTATGTAGAGTTCTACTTTGTGCGAGTTCGTAACTTCAGGTTTGGAGAAGTTAAGACTGGAAGCCTCCAGTTGTTCTCAGTACAAACCACAGACTCTGTAGGCGTCTGTCCCAAGCCCATCTCAATACTCACCAAATAGCCTGGAAAATAGGGAGGTTGTACATTGCAGAGGGCGTTGGATTTTCAGTGTGACCAACACAAGGTTCGAAGAAATGGAGAATGTGTTGCAGCACCAAGTCGTCTTGCTGAGAGTGGTGTCTCAGCAGCCCCGGCTCTGTAAGCACGCTGCCAGCTCCAGCGCAGGTCTCGCTGATTCAGGCAAGGAAAGGTGGTTTCTGCAACTCTGTGGTGAAACCAGTTAGGATGAAACAGAGGTGCCACTGAGTGACGAGGTGGCTCATACTAACTAGACAGATTATCTTTTAAGAAATAGGTGGGATACTCCATAAAATATTATGTTACACTCTTGTGATGGAACCTGTGATCTCCTTGGAACATATGCAGTATTTCCATTGACATCAACAGGTGTGAAACAAGGACACTGTCTTTGGCCATGGCATTGGCTTAGAAAACACTAGGACATCTTAAAGTCGCTGCTGTCATTCTCTGCTTTAAACTCCATTGCAACTTTACGTTATAGTGTGAGCTATAAAAAGATTAAACATTTTTCTGGAACCTGCAAGACTAAGTGGAAAATTAAGGACCAGATGTCTCCCTTAACTGCAGGAAAAATCCTTACTTTTTATCAGTTTAAATGAAGCCCTCTTCTTGAACCGAGTACTTCATACTTAATGCATATTTTCAGCATTAACTCAGAAGGCAAAAGATGGGAAGCTGTGTTGTCCTGCTGAATGATATATTGGAGGAGAATAAGTAATAGAGAATTTATCTACTTCAATATTTGTGGTGTCTTTGAAGTGTTAATAATATTTGGGAAAGTTTGTATGTCAGGTTAATGCCTGCTCCGTGAGCTTGTGAGAGAGAGTGCAAGAAAGCNAACCACAAAGATAGTCGATGTTGAGGTATCACTTTATCTTGACCACATTTTTTTGACTGAAGCTTCACTTAAAATATTTTAATGAAGAGAAAGATGCTTTTGATAGGTGCTCCCCAGTTAATTAACTTGAAGTTAAATTTATGGAGGCATATCAGTGCTTTTGGTGTGTGTAATCTCTCAAAAACATTATCTTTGAAAAGATAACATCGTGACTGAGTAAGTCAACGAGAAACCCATAAACACTGAAATTATGAGCGGATACAGCTGTGGTACCATACTGCTCTTGCTGGATCCCAACTGCCCCCGCAAGTGGTGGGACAAGCACAGGTATGTAGAGTAATGTATGTAGGGAGCAAGGAGAGTAGCTGTATGGTCGAGGCTGAGGGGTGGAAGGTTTCTAGAAGCAGAGGGGTTAAGGGAATAGCTGTAGGTACATATATCCATACTGGAAGTGCTGAGGTATAGGAGGGGAGGGCAGGATGAAAGTGGCGTATTTCGTTGCTCTCTCTACCTTACAAACTGGCAGTATGCCGTGGGACAGTTCCTTTCTGATGAGCTGTCACTGTCTAAAGTATATAGGAAGCTTGGAGTGGAAAAAAACAGGTGGCACAGGGGAGATGCAAGTGACATTGTTTGTCTCTCTGCCTGATTTCTTTGCCCCTCTTACAAATTCTTACAAAATTTGGTAGGTGGGGGAGGAAAAAAGCCCAGACGGGACTCTCCTCCTTGCCCCTGGGAAATCTCATAAGACTCCTTTTGACTTCTCTCACAAGCTATTGGTAGAGAAGAGAAGAAGGTTTTCCATCATTACCAAGCATCTCGAGTGATTGGCTTGGAAAGGCATCTTTTCTTCTGTGGGGAAGAGAGATTGGCACGTAGCAGTGCAGAAAGAAGAGGCACAGAAAAGAAGTACAGTAAGCAATTTTGCTGTAATAAATCTTGGGCCAAGAGGTGGAAGGAGGCTTTACAAAACGTGCATTTTGAGGGAACCTGCTCATGGGCTGTAAGATCTTCTTGCTGCTGGGCCAACGGTGAGTTGACGTGTTTGCAGCCATGAGGGAAGGGCATTGGCATTACCCTTTGCAGCTGGCTGGTCAGATGTCTGAAACAAGTTCATGGCTTTTGGCCAGTTTCCACTGAACTAGTAAAACTTCCTTTAAAAAAAAATGCCTGCACCTGGCACTATTTATGAAAATTGTCAGTAAGCCTCAGTGGGGAAGCAAAAGCCTAGTTCAACACAGAGGTGAAAATCCCTAAAAGTTAGATTTTGATATATTGTACCATTTTAAAAAAATGGCAGCCTGTGTTTTTGAAGATAGGGGTTTTGTGGGTGGGGAAGGGAAAGGGAGAAGCTGGTGGCTCTGGAGACAAGAGGCCCCCAGGTCTCTGCTGGACCCAGAACTCTTGCTGAGATGAGCAGGACTTGTCTTTGTGCAGGCAACAAGTATAGGGTTGGTCCTTGTAGCAGGGGAAGAATAACATCGGCACAAGGATCATCATTTTAAGGTGTGATTGTCATGCTGTGGCTGTAACTGCTGATGTGCCAGGAGGCGTGTGAAGTTCAAAGCCTTTTTTCCAGCTCCGGACCTGGACGTCCGCAGAGGAAAAACCTGCTGAGCCGGCTGCTCTGGAGTGAGCCAGGAGTACAGCATGCTGGCTGGACGGGTCGTACCAGGAGGCAGGGCGGTATGTGTGGCGGTTCTGCCTGCGTCGTGATGAACGTGAGCAATCTGGTGTTTGTCACAGGTCTTAAAACTAAAACCAAGTGTAAATAAAGAACCCTGCAGCAAGCAAGCAGGATTTTTATAGCGGTTTCCAGGAATGAAATCAAACCTAAACTGTGAGGGAAATATTCTCTGCCATATTCAAAGTTTGTGTACGTTACTTTTCAAATAAATGCTCTGTAAAAATGATTTAATTCTGCTGTGATTATGAACTTTTGCAAACATGCTGTTTCATGTTAGTCTATTAAATAAATTTTATTAGTAACAGCTGTGACTCCTCAAGCCCCCCAAGAAATCCTCAAATTACTGTAAATGAAGATTTTGTTTGTACTTTAAGCTAAAATGTGCTTGACAATGTCCCAGCAATAATTAGGTGGACACACTCCTGCTTGGAGAGGCTGCAATGAACTGCCTTTAGTTCAGTCTCTTCAGCTCCTGAAGCACTTAGTGAGTATTAGATGCTGTGTGCTGAACAAGTACTAAAATCTAACTAAGTATAAACGGTGCTGCTCAGTGACAGGCTGTTTGAACCCAGAAGCAGGCTGCCGTGGCTGCACTGTGAATTATCCCCCCCCGCCCCACGCAGCGTAGACACAAATGCTCACCCCCTCCCACAAACATATATCGCATGTGTTTTCTGATGGTGGTGTTTGTTTGCCACCTGTGTCTGTGTTGGTTAGTTCACGGTGCGGTGCTCTGTGGGACAAGACAGCGTTCAGATGCTGAGGACATGGGTTGTCTTTCCCACCCGCTCCTCCCTCGTGCAGAAAATATACCTGGTTAACGGAGCAAGGGTGTGCTCTGCCAGTTGTGCTCTGTGCTGTTGAATCCATTGTTTGGCTTCCCCCCAAAGATGCCAAATTTCACTTTACAGCACAGTGTGCTGCAGAGTTTAACCTTCATTAGGAGGACAGACTTCCCTGTCCCCACTTCTGCCATACGCTGCTGTTGCTGCCAGTGCTGGGCGGCTTTCTGCATGTGTGACTGCAACCTACTTCTCCACAATCCTTGATGTGAGCAAGGGCTGCAGGCGTACTCTCCTATACAGCTCTGCTAATGAGCTTGTCTGCTAATTAAATAGAAAGATGAAGTTGGCAATGTCTTTGATATTTATTCTCAGTGTGGCCCTTTTGACTTGTTTAGAGTTTCAGGGTGGTCTTGAGGGAAGAGATTTGGTAAGCAATTGCTGAGTTTGTATTATGCTTTATCAACATTGAAATAAAGTTTGTAAAATATTGTTTTGTTCCTTCTAAGCCAGATAATATAATTAAAAAAAGGTAAAGCTTAACCCAGACCAAATTTACAATTTAGAAGCAAAAAAAGCCATGTGGGAAAGTCCTTTTGAAATTTATTAACTTTTTTGTATATGCTACACATGTTCAGTGACATCCATGATGAATGACAGTCAGAGGTTAAATAGCATTTATTACACGCTTTTGACCACCTTACTTGCACTTTGCTTCCTAATTCTCCCGCAAGACTACTTTAACCATTTCAGCCTTCTTGAACAGCTTCAGGCAGCTGCCATTTTCTTAAAGGGAAAAAAAAAAAGACAAAAAACCCAGCCCAGGATAGGAAGGTTGCCTTTTTACCCAGCAAATGAAGAGCGTCCTATCTAGAAGTACATTTGCCAAGGGTAAACCACATTTTTTTGCTGAGGTAGGAAATACGCTTAAAGCTGAGATCTTCTGATCTGGTAGGGTGAGAGGCAGATGGCTGGACCCCCAGGTGATTTGTATCTGTTCACTCACTGCTCCCTATCAAGCATCAGTGCTCTGCAGTATGCAGAGCAGGAGATTTCCATACCTCCAAGGAGAAACACGCTACTTGCCTCCTAGTTGTGTGACTTACATAGGTATCAGAATGTAAAGCATTAACATGCCTAAAAAAACCTAGGCTGGGTCATTCCAAGGTTTATAATTTTTAATTAGTTACTGTTTTTTCCTTCCTTCCCCTCTCTATCCACCTCTGTAGATAGATGCTAGGCAGCTAAAGCACTAAAGTTGGATATTCACAAAAATACGTGAAAAATGGTACAAAGCCATAAGACAGTTTAAATACGTGAAATGCTACAAGCATTCAGTAATGCTGCTTCTATTCGTGGCTCTTCTCTGGAGGTTTTTTCATGATTGTTGCTAAAGATGGGATACTAGGGTAGGTGCGCTTCTGGTCATAATGGCCAGTATGCCCATTCCAATATTCTGATGGTGTGGAGAGTTTTGGACATGTGCCTTCGTCTGCTGTTCAGCAAAAGAGTTACTGGTGGAGGCCTGTATGCAGATTGAAAAAATTTAATGTTACGACTCCAGCTCTCTGCTGGGGTCAGGTCAACAAAATAATAAAGGAAAAGTTGAGATAACCATATGCCGCCTTGGTGACACGGTAATTTTCATGAACTTTCCATACAGCAGAATGATTTGTGACTTCCCACGGTTGCTTCATATTTCTAATTTCAAGCCCAAGAGTTAAAGGACTGCAGGTATAGCGGTATCAAGTAATACCTGAGAGAGTAAACCTCTTCGTAACCTTTTGGCAATCCTGGTAAGCGTTGTTGAATGTGTGGCGACCATCAGGCTAGATGCTCATTTCAGCTGCACTCATTACATGGAAACAAGTGCTGGTTACGTTTGTGTCTTCTGTGTAAGAAAATTGCAGGTTCAGAAATTGGCATTAGGAACAGATTGTATTAAAAGAGATTGTGAAAATCTGCAGACATTAAAATTTGTGTTCAGGTGAAAGGTGTTGAAGGATAGATGTATGTTATGTGGGATGATCTCTCTATTTCATGGTAGTTCATTAATATTCAGTATGTATGAGAACTGATCTAGATATTGTAAAGTGAAACAAATAGGGCTAAATAATTTTTCTTTGCATGATTATGTAGAAGAGGAATGTGAGTTAATTATCAGAGACCTATTTACAGGCTGTACATGGGAGAGTTGGACTGGCAGGGAAAGCACTGTAGGTAGAGTTATTTTCATTCCAGTCCCTTCAGTGATCATGACTTGGTACTAACCGCTAAACATATTGTCTAGTTTTTCCAAAACAGAAAAAAAATATTATTTTCTATATAGGGATATGAAGACATGTAATATTAATTGCCTACTCTGTATTTTTAGTGGAAATACTAAGGAGCGATCAGTTTTATTATTTTGCTTATTAATAAAGGTTAATGCTAAAGGCAATGTTCTACTGAGGATGCATTTGATAATTTTCCCTCTCTTACAAATAAAGAGATTTTAATGTTTTATTTTCTCCAGGGGTTTGCTCTTATGGTTTAGCTTTGTTTGCATTTGTGGAGGCTTAAGGGAGATGTCACGACTTTCAGAACTGCTGAATATTCAAGACTGCAGTTGGTGGCGCTGGAAGGTGCAGCATGCTTTCAAAGGGCAGGCCACAGATCTGTACTTTTCGCTTACAAGAATAGGCAGCACAAGTCTTTTCTTTAACCAGATCCTGCAACTTCTGTTGATGCAAAATCCCCATGACCGTTGGCATCAGGTAGAATCAGCCCATCTGGTGCAGCCATCCCAGCCCACTCTGCCCCTTGCCTGGGTCTGCTGGGTTGGGCTGAGCTCTGCTCAAGGGCCAGAACAAGCTTGCCTCTGTCTGCAAGAAGTGGTGCTCGAAAAGGTCATTTTTATCAGTGGCTTGAATTCCTTAACCTGGGTCTGACAAGTGGCGATAAAATACGTCACTGAGTCTTTCGTAACACTCATAGGAGAGTGCTGTTTTACTGGAGTCTCTGGAAATCCAAAGAGACGCAGTGTTGCTAAGCTCCACTAATCAGGTCTTCAAAATGATGAAATAAGGAAGCTTGCAACGCATAGTGAGGGACCAAAGAGTTCTCTTACTCCTGGAAATTCATTTAATATCAAGATTCCAGAAGCCAGAGCATCAAAGAAAATACCCAATGTTATATAGCCTTGTGATAAAAATTGTAGGAGTTAGCAACACTGGCGCACAGGAAAACTTTTCTTTAAAGGTATAAATGTGCATTGCATTAGCTGGCAAGTGATCTGGTGATTCTTAAGTTATCTTCAAAAAGGTGTATGTTTTTGTCAGCTGCCACTTAACACAAAAGGTGACTTGATGAATAAAGAAATAAAGAGTTTATAAACTTTGGTGTTACTGTTCATTCATTGTCGGGTATGTCAGAGTAAACAAGGAGACATTCCTTGTGAGCAGACATCGTGTGAAACTAATGGTGTGCCTTCAGACTCTAGGCCTGTTTAGCAATGGGTTTCTTGCAAATCAGTTGTTGGATTTAAGTCCTGTTTTAAACAGCTTTATTCATAGACTATGGGACTGGAAAGCAAAGTCTGCATCTGCTTTGCATATTTAAATGCAAAATAAAAAAAGTATCTCAAGTTCTGTGGGTCTTTTAGACAGCAAGTGTGTATTTCTGAGAGGAAAGTAAGAATAAAAATTCAGGAGTGCTAGGGCAGCACAAGAGGGAAATTGGGAAGAGCATCACTCTTGGGAAATAGTTTTTTACAACTTGTGAAGAATATGAAGAGCAGTGACATTGCAGTTTGGTTCTTGAACTTCATTCAAGAAATTTAGGCTGTCATCAGCAATCAGACTGTCACTGGGAAAAGAAGTATCATCTGCAGTGAACCCTTCTTTTAAAAAAAAGAAGCATTTTCAGAACCTGTATCTGATTGTCAGTCCTATTGTATTTGAAGGTAGGAACCAAAGCTATTGAATCAGGGCTGACCAAGAAAAAAAATATAAAAAGCGAAAGTTGCTCTGAATAGGCTGAGGGTAGTTCCACAGTCACCAGCACATCTAGTGATGACCCTATTAAAAAATCTGCTAAAGAGCTGGGAATTGGTTCAGTAAATTTGCTGCAAGTACGTTCACTGTCTGGTGAATGGATTTGCAGCAGCTCTGTGCCCACACCAGCTAGGTGCTCTTGTACAGCAAACTGACAAGCAACAGCATTTTTAACCCCCTGTATGTAGGCACTGGAGTGTAGAAACAGGAGGAGCATCATCATGGCTCAATGTGCAGAGGTTTACCAATTGGCACTTGAGGATTTTGTGCAGAAGCCCTATGGCTTTGTCAGCACAGGGCTCTGCCAGGGTGAATGAACTATGCTTTTCAGGGTCTTGTAACAAACTCACTCGCTTGTTTGATGTAGGCTCACTGCTGTTTTACCTTATCAATACATATGAAGCTCGCACAAAGTAATACTTACTGTTCCTTTGGAATACTCCAGGAAATGAACTCATTTGCTTGAGTATATCTGTATAAAATGTGAAAAGGAGTATAAAAACTGCAACCAGGAATATTTTCTGGTGGTGTTCACTAACAAATCAGATAGGCTTATGGATGTTAAGGGTATTAAGATTTTGCACCCACTTTCAAAAACAAGATATAGCCTCCAGGTAAAGTAGATGTGTTAAATTGATGATTAGTGATACCTCTCTTCCTTACAGAAAGACCAAATATTTGATAATTACTTGTCATGAAACAAAACCTACTTCTTCGCTTCACATAGAAACCATATTTGCAGCCAACCGTTGTAGTGTATGAACACTTTTGAAATAAAGTCAGTTAGTTGGAATGAATTTCCTACTGGAATTCACAGTGGTTAGAAGGTATTATTCAACCCAGTCTCACATAGCTAATTTGCAGCTCTTTGAAACGCCTTGCTTTAGAGGAGTAACAATACTGTAATTTTCAGGGTTTGAAAGGAGAGGGGGAAGCTGTAGACCCTGACTGCAGACTCTGTAGAAGAAAGTTCCCATTGCCTGTAATAGCTTGTAAGATCCCCGAGAGTGGCAGAAACCTGCAGGAATCCTGCACATGGCATGATGATCCTTTAGAGCAGCCCTTGGTTATGAAAGCCTGGCTTGGGGATGTGCTGGGGAGAGGTGTGTGAAAACCATGTCACAGACGGGGGCCAGCTGTACTATTCCTGGAAATCAGTAGGATGCAAAGACATATTGTTCACAGCTTCTTTCCCTTCTTTATGTCCCATACAGTGGTGTTTTGGGAAGCAATAGTTAAGGACACAACCTGGCAGCTCTGTGCCAACATCAGACAACTCTCTTTCTGAAAAAGTCTTGTTGCAGCTCAGCTGCAGAGGTCTGTGTCCAGTTTACCCTCAGAGCTGGGATGACAGCACTGAAAGGGTCTGGACCAAAAAAACTTCTCCTATGAGCTGGCCAAAAAAGTGCTGTTCATGCTTGCAGTTCAAAAGCAGAAATAGTTCTTTATCGTGAAACAAGAAGGGATAAGGAAGTATTTCTTAGCTTTGTTTCTTTTTTTCCAACTCCCTTTAATTTTAGAACACGTTTTTTATTTTTGTTACTCATTGCACATAAAACATACTAAACTGCCAGACTTAATCTGAAAACTAATTACAGTAGACCTCAGCATTTTTGCATGCCTTATGGAGTACAACACCTGCGCTCCATAGGTCTGAATTCTCTGTTGATAGAGCTGGAGCCGTCTTCTACCAGGGTAAACAGAGACTCCAGACATGTCCGACTGGAGGCAGTGGGAAGAGCTACCCCACATGAGGCAGTTCTTTGTACTAGCTTTATCCTTATCAGAGAATTCAACAACAGTTACTTGAGAAAAGGTACTTTTATTTTATTTGTTCAGTGAGCTCTTGTAGTTTATAGTTGAAAAACACCTCAAAAAGCTTCTGTCTGAGAGGAGCAAGGGAAACAAACACCTTGTGTGTGCAGATGTCATAAGGGTAGCTGGAAAGGAATTAGGGGAACTTGCAGACCGCTGCTGGCAGGACTGAGGTGGGAAGTGGGTTCATGTGTGAAGGAACAGTCCGATGCGTGTCAAAGTCCTGCAGTCTTACTGCCTCAGCTAAATTTTTAAATAACAGGAACAAGGGGGGTGAAATATCCTGTGCTCTTACTTGAAATGCCTTTGCTGCTTTCATTATTTCCTGTAGTAATGCGCAGGATATCCAGCTGATTAGCCACAGCAGGCTATGTGATCTTCACAACATCTACAGGAACCTTCTAGGATGTAATCTCTTGCTGAACCTGCAGAATGAACTTTTACAGCTTATCAGCAGTGCCAAATATTAGTCCTACATGTAAGGGTTTTGGAGAAACTGAGTAGAGATGAGGATGTCAAAGATCTGGTTGGCTAGGATAAAGTCTTATCATTTTTTTGTGAACCACACTTTTTCAGGTCTCTTCTTTTCTCTGTGTCTTTTATCTTCTTATATCTTCTTTTCTGTATGTCACCATGTCCTTATTCTCCAGGACATAGATAGGTAAGACTCATTATCTACAACTATGCTTTAATTAAAGGGCATTGATCCCTGTATGAGTGGTCTTATTCTGAGGTGGCCTTACCTCAGCTTAACTCTGCATGCTTTGGAAGATTAGTATGTTTTAGGACTTAACTTCGAATTCACATCTTTCTTCAATTGTCTTGACTTTCCTCAGTGACAAGTTCCTAATCTTTACTGCAGTTCAACCAAATCCTTTCTTCCTCTGAAGGATTCATATTTCAAGCCTTTCTCCTTTCTTCTTTGCAGCTGCCTTTCTCTCTACATCTTGATTGCAGTGGTGCCTGCTCCTCCGTATTCTTTCTTTTGCTTAGTTTCTGACTCTTTACCTCGTTTGTTTGCCCTTGTCTTCCAGTATGTGACAACATCTCAGGAGGGCTGATCTTCAGGCTCTTTGATGCGTTATACCATCAGTCTTTGAGGAAAACCTGAAGCATCTGAGATTTAGGAGATCCCTGAGAAGCAGACAACTTTGTACTTGCCGATCCCCACGTTATATTTATAAACATACTTTCTTTGTAAATAGTGAGCCTGGCATAGAGATGCAGCATTATTTACACAAATGTGAAGAAATGTGGATGGGGTTCAGGATTTGAGCTGGAGTTCAGCTGCAGCTGGCTCTTAATTTTTCCCAAGACAAAAACAAGTGCTGCTAACTCAATCAAAAATTTAATGCTGTATTGAAGGAAAAGACTTGTGTTAATTTTTCTGTATCATTGAAAATACTTTGACCAATAAATAACCTGCTAATATGAACACAATCGTCACTAGCAAAGCTGTTTTGGTAATGAAGTAATTTTTAATAATGCCTGTTCTTGCAGCAACAGAAAGTGTTAGCTATAGCATGTGCTTGGGAATGAGTGTCAGAGGAACCAGTCATCTGCAGGTCTGTCTACATGATTAGCTGCAAAACTTGTACCTTTTTAAGCTTTTGTTTAGGTTATTAACATTTATGTACAAAATAGGCAGAAATATCCACCAACGCATCTCCATCTTGAAAGAACGGGTGCTTTCCTGTTCTTCATCTTAATAAAAAGTGGGTGCTTCCCTGTTGGCGTCAGAGTGAGTGTGAGCCTCACAGCAAGAGAGAAATACTTGCTCTCGCGAGGTCAGTGGAAAAACTATCACTAACTGTGATTTTGTTCCAGGTTCTTGCCAGACTGTTCTGAACATGTGTGGATTTATCCAGGGATGAAACAGCTGGGGTGCCCTTCGTTACTCCCTGTCAGACTGGTCTGTGCTCTCAGCCCTCTGAACCGGCAGCAGTCAGAGCTGCCTCTGGTGCAGATCCGTTTCTTCTTGCTCGCGTCCAGTTCAAGGCTGCTTTCTCTCCTATTCTGAAAGCTGGAATTCAGAAGAAATACTAGTGCACACATGGCGTGTGTGTGTCTAAGGGTGGTATATACTGCTTCCCGGTTTGGAAAGCCTGTAGCAGTTTAAGCATTTTTATATTAACTCTGGTGCATACATAGCTTGCATTTTGTTCTGTTGATTCTAATGATGGACAAACATGAAAGTAGAGATGGAGGTAACCCTTTAATTGAAAATAAATTCTCAAAAGGGAAGGAGAAATGGACGATGAGAAAAACAGGAAGTCAAATCACCTTTCATGCCCCTGATTCAGCTTGCAAGTGGATCCCAGACACAGTCCAGCTGGAATCCCTAGTGATGGGGGTTGTTTCAGTACATTAACAAGGAGTGTATCCAAGATACAGTTGCTCAGGTCTGGCCAGAAAAAAATAACGAGCACACCCTCTGGTACTCTTTAAAGTTGCGCCAGTTGCAGCTGGCACTTATTCAAAACCTGTCATCACCTTCACTGCCTTTGAAAGAACGTTTTGCTAAAAGGTGAAGGCATATGCTTTTCCCCTTGTTTCATCTGCACAACTTTTTATAATCTTCAAGTAAATAGAAGTGCCACTTAGGCTCAAACAGGTCTCTAGTCACAATGCTGGGATTTATGGAAACTCAGATTTATTAGCTTGTTTTAATGTGTTGATTGTTCATCACAAGCAGAGTCAACAAATGTGAGTGCAGAAAGTCTTGAGAAGGGAGCCTTGTAACTGGATAACTGAAGTTTTTAAGAAGCAAAGAATGAAGTCCAAAACCTGTCAGAAAAAAAAGTAAAATGAAGGTATTCTGCAAGTTCCTTGACGTGGGAAATGTCGTGACCTTCACGTGTGCGATTCTTGAAAAAAAAAAATTATTTATACTTGAACTTACGTGTTCTTAGTCATTTGTAAACCAGGCTTTCCTGTTCATTAGGCAAAGAGAAAAAAAGCCAATGAATTGGAGTGTGAGGGCAATAGACAATGTGCATTATATTATTTATTATTTCAGGGGTAAAGGCCCCCAGAGCTGGCTTAGCAAAACACCATGTTATTAAGCACTGCAAGGGCTAAAAATGTACGCTTTCTAATGAGAACCATGGAGGTTAGCTGTCCATTGAATTCTAGGAAAAAGCATGTTGTACCTCATTTCGCTCTCACAGCAGAGGAAGTCGGGAATTATACCACCAAAGCCAATACCATTGTTGAGTATGAATCAACCTGGTGACAGTTAGGTAAGAATCTTTTATTTCAGTGGGAACCTAACGTGGAATTTTTCTGCAGAGTAGAATTTAAACAGCAAGAATTCCTGCATAGTTTTAACTACTGCTAGCGTGGTATTCTTTGCTGGGACTAGCAGGATGCATATTTTTCGGTAAATTGAAGCTTAAAGTACTTTGTTTTGCTCAGCTGAAGGGAGCACCATGTTGGTGAACAAATGTCCGTGAGGGCTGAGGTTGTCCCCAGAGTCTCTGAGCCGTCAGAATTGTTTTCTGCAGATCGCCAGCATAGGGTCTGCTGTGCATTTTTGAATGTTCTTTTTGTGATTGAAGGGATTCTATGAAATCTAGCAGAGTGAAATAACTCAATGAAGTAAGAGAGCACTAATTTAGTAATGGGGGTTACAGAAAGCAAATAACATGTGAACAAGGGCGTGGTACAGCTACGCAGCAAAATTCCCGTGTGGATAAATCAATCTTCTTTAAGGCTTACAGAACTTAGAGCTTTTTCCTGTCCTAGATACCCAGCCGCGTGTAAGATAGCAGCAAGTGTGCTAGAATTACTACAGTGTTTGAACCTGTAATGACAATAACGTGTTAGGTACTGGCAGACAAAAGTTATGGGGGTGGACTATCTTCGTCAGTATCTAATCATTAACCCTTTCCTGTGTCCATGGAAATCTTTTTAGCAATTACTTCAACTATAATTCTAGTATGCTGTCTTGTATGATTTATTTATTCAGAACATAATGGCTTTCAAATGAAATCTCTCTGCAGTTGTCCTTTTTCTCCTCAAAATGGACACCTTTTTTTAATAAGACTGATAGATGGAGGAACTGCATTGTCTGGTTTCACTTCCAACAAGTTCAGGATTTTTAGACTAAGCTAATTCCAATTAATTAGTAGTTTGCTTCAGCAAGGCCAGCATGTAATTCAAGCTTTCCTTTACTGCTGGGCTTTTTCTCACTGCACCCTGCACCTGCCCCCCACCCCCAAATCAGTGCAAGTGTTCACAGGGATATTCAGCCTTCAGCCCATATGGCACACAACCAATTGTTGACCTTCAAGCACTTTGTCATCTTTTAGAGAGCTCTATGAAGAGGTTTTGCAGCAGGCATGAGAGAACTGAATTTTTATGTTACTGTCAGTATAGCTTGTTTTAATTCATGTAGTTTACACTAAAAACTCTGACACTGACTCAACTTTGCTAGTGGAAATTCATTTGGAAAGAGCTTTTGGCCTCAATTTAGAGACAGAGCAATAAACTGTACCCCAAGGGCTAAGAGAGATTAAAATTAAGCAGGGAAAAGGGAGAATTGTGCCAACTAGGAAAAGGGGGAATTTCCAGGGAACAATAACATTACCATACACTTGCCTAGCATCCTTTATTTGATTATCTTGAAGCGCATTATGAGAATTAATGGAGCCTCATAACTTCCTTGTGAGGCAGGCACTGCATTACGATACTGATTTGCAGATGAATAAACAAAGGCCTCGTGCAATCCTGGGACTCTCAGCAAAGTCATAAGTATTCTCAAGAGAAGATTGGGAAGGGGTAGCAAAGATGAGCTAACATACTGTGGACTGGTATCTACCGGTGAACCACCCATACAGTGCTCAGTCTTAATTTAGCATGGCTGCCTGGCATCCCTCTCCTGGAGAAAATTGGCTTTCAATGTTAAGAGGAGGACATTAAAGAACCCCCCCAAAAAAGAACAAGTTTGGAGACCTGGTATTTCAGTTGGCTACTAGCTTGGCACTTCGAACAGCCACTCCAGTCCTGCTCTGCCTTTCTCTCCTGATACTGTATTTTGTTTCTCTTCTTGTTCCTCCAGTGCAATTCAAATGAATTAGCAGTGGCTTAACTGTTTCTGCTAACACAGGGTCCGACTCAGCAGTCTAAAGGGAATTTCCCACTTCTCATTTATTTGGCTATGATTTATTCTTTGGGGAGAAAATATTGGGAACTGTGAAAAATCATATATTTCCCAACCTTTGAAAAATAAGCTGCAAGACCACCAATTGGTGACAGCTTTATATCTCCTGTGTTTGCCCCTACTGGGGAGCACAACTAGCAAGGCAAAAATGCTCCACTTACACCTCATCATGAAGAGCAGGCTTGAGTTGCACTGTGACTAGGTGCTTGATCCCTGCATGCCAAAATACATACCTTCTAATTGACATGAAAGCAGCTTCTGGCTTGATATTAGGATGTAACATGGCTCCTAGCACAGGCTTGGTTTCCAGAATAAAGCACGTTCTTTTCTACCGTGCATGTTAATGCATTGTCCTTCTTCCTTCTCCTAATAGCCCGTGAGATTTGAACTTGGAGTCAGCAAAGTAGAGGCTTTGTGAAGCACAAAAGAACACCAGGTTTTTATCACACCATTCCTGTATAAAGAGCTGTTCAGCCATTCAGTTGCTGCTTGTATTGTGCAGCTGTTATTCTGCTGTTGAGAACATCTTGCTGTAGACGCTGAAGTAGTACCTGCAGAAAACACTGGCACACTGAGCTTTTCAGGAGGAACTGGGCTTGGGGATTTGCCAGATCCCTGCATGGAGAGCCGAGGTATTTTCTCCGTCTGCACCTTTCCCATTCTAAAATTCTTGTAAATAAGTAACAAATTTTTGTCCACCCACTAGCATGTGTTCCAGGATTTTTGCATGATGGTGTCTTCCCAACGTGATGAAGGTCCATGTTTTTGTCTTCCAAACCCAGCTCTCCAAAGCTGACACTGGGGCTGTGATGGGCAATGGCAGCACTGTGCTGCCTGGGTTCCCGGTGGGGGGATGCAGCTTTCTCACACAACAGACCTTTCTTTGCTGGACTGATGGTCAGTATCTGGTCAGCCTCATCTATTTAAAGTCAGCCAAGCAGGGATCCCAGTGCTGGTGCAGGGGGTGCTTTGTTTGCTTACGAGTTAACAGGAAATTCAGCTGTTTCCAATTAAGAACAAACAACAGTGTAAAGACAGGGTGAAGGAAGTGTCTGAAATCCACAGAAGGGAAAGGGGTCAGAGATAAGTTGAGCCTCATTCAGCCTCCAGGGCTAAATTTGGCTCTGTGCAACTGGGGGTACAATTCCCACTGTAGTTCAGGGCTGAAATTCTTCTGAGCAATTAATGCAAATGACTATATTTTTAGCCTGGCATCCTAAAGAAACAAGACTTGTGTGATCGTATTGTCTGTGTATACGCAGTTGTCAGCTCCCAGTAACTTGTGAGTTTTTGGGTTGACTTACGCCAGGCTGCAAGGCAGTGGTTTTCCAAGGTCCCTCCTAAAACCAGGCAAGCAGGTGAAAGCGTGTGGCTTCAGACAGGTGAAGGGCATGCGGGGAACTCTGCCCTTTTAAAGACATCAGCATCAGGACACAAATTCCTAACAACCAGGCTTCACTGGTTCCAGTGCTTGTTTAGTAGTAACGTTTCCATATAAATAAACAGAACGTTCCTGCTGTAGGGTTGTGTGAGCCTGAATTTGGTATGTTGCATTTCACAGTGCCCGACACATCCTATAACATAAACTAGCAGACTAGCTAGTGCAGAATATTAATTTTGTAAGGTCTGACTTGCTGGCTACGCTCCCATTGACTTTATTAAATTACATGGCAGTTTTGTCTGCCTACGTTTTTCAGGATCCAGACCCACAGTTTGCATATTTTTAACAGTTTGAAAGTATAACAGTGCATGGCTCCTGATCTTTGCCATATGGGATACTAACCTTGTGCGCCTTCTGCGGGAGATGTAACCCCATTAAAATGAGACAGTATTAGAAAAAAAATGCATGGAAAAATGCATGGAAATCAACGAATGACTGTATGCAAGCAACAGCAATGTGTTGGATAACAGCATGGCAGGCTGGTAAGTGATATACCAATGTCAAATACCTATTGTATGTGCTCAGGACTTAAATGTTCTCATCTTAAAAATTTGTGCTTTGTTTCTTGCTTTTTCATTTTTTTGGTTGTTTTTGAGAGGAAGAATGCTGAAGGCATGTCATCTGTATATCTGACTGGATTCTTTAAATCCAGGGGGAATCTTTCCACTGACTACCAAGAGCTGAACTGATCCCTCATTTTAAAAATTAACCTAGTCTTTCTTTCACTTTGGAGTGGTGTATAAAACATTTAAAGCCCTTGAAAGTACAATTTCAGGCTGTAAAATGGAGCATTGTAGATCCTCTTCTCATGTGGAATTGATTTGATGTCTGGAACTGCCAAATTCCAGCCCGATACAAATTGCAACAGCTGAGTTACAATTTTTAAATCAACCCTGAAGATGAGGGATTTATAATGGTTTCATGGGAAGGATGTTTATCTTTGCAGCTGTATGAAAATAGAGGTCTATTCCATTTAGATTTATCTACCCAACTCCCACGAGGCAAGTTAGGTACACATTGTGTTGGGCTTTCTGTATATATCCTTGCTCCCTCTTATTTCTTGCAGGTTCCCTTCCCACTGCCTGTGCTTCTTCCCCAACTCTGTCCTTCCCATCTTGCTCTTCTTCCATTCCACCTTGAGGCTTAGAAGTCTTTTCCCCTCCTTGTGGGCCATTTGTCAGTCCTCTCTGGTGCAGCTGCTGACTGAGGTGTATGATAGTGCTCTGCAGGAGGATGTTTTCCTGTGCTTTTATAACAAGTCCCTGTGCTGCAGGCAACAGACACAATTACTATATAAATCAAGCCACACATGGATACACACAGGGAGCTGGGCCCAGACTCCAAATCCTTCATCTCTGAAACATAAGGACAATTCTCATGCACAGGCAAAATTCCTTTGGCTCAGTAAGTCTCCAGGTTTTTTTAGTTTGGATCTCATAAGAGTGATATTGTTGTTTGGTGGACCACCTGCCTTCCCACCCGTGATCTAAAAGCTACTTTCCCTCTCTTTTATGATTAAAATGCATCTCTGAGACACCTACAATGATTGCTGACATGGAAGAGTAAGTAAGTATTTAATGTATTTTGATGTATTTATGTGGCTTGTGACCGGAGAGGTGCTGAGAGAAGTGATGGGGAATTGTCTTTTCATCCAGTAGTGACCCATGGGACACAAACTGCGAACCTGTGTTTAGATGTAGTCATAATATTGGGACCTGCAGCCTTCCTGTGAGCCAGCTGCTGGGAGGGCAGCATCATTGCCTCCTTTAATACGTGGCATCAGGCAACATACAGAAGACTTCCTTGTGTCCTTCCCTTCTTGAATTATTTCTGTAAGATTAAAAAGTTGTAAAGGAACAAAATAACACACCCATGAGACCCAATTCCCAAGCACGGACTCCAAAGGAAAATGAGTGTGATACACAACGGTAGCTTTAACGATGTTTTCTTACTCTTTCAATTCCTTTCATCCAGCTGATGTCCTTCTCTTATTTCCATTTTCTTATGAACCTCCTCTGAATCTTTTCCCTTTCTGCTCCCTTTGCCCGTAATTGCCTTCCTTCACTTCTAAATATTCCTTTACACATACCTGCATCTGTCCTTCTGCCTCAGTGTCTTTTTACAGCTATATTCAGTTTGAAATGTCCTTCTCATCTTTGTATTTTTCGCTCCATCTCCCACTTGCCGATCATTTCACTCCCTCCATGCCCAGATGCCATGACAGTTCTCCCTCCCTAGCCTGCTTCACCTGTTTGAACCTCCAGCTTCCCAGTTTTCACAGTCTTTGTTCTCTGCTTCCTAGTGCCTGTACTCAGGTCTGCTCCCTTTTTTCCCCACTTTAGCCTTGCTCTTGCCCGTCTCTTTTTCAGGTTCTTCCATCCACTGTGTGTAAATGTAACTGTACCTTCAGCTACTTCGGTTCTTTAGTGTGGGAAATCTTTGTAGGAATCTGAGAGTAGGATTTCATCTTAAGTATAAAATACATTTTGGAGGTTGTGGTGGTGATTCATGCCTCCTTCTGACATCAGGCTCACTCCTTGTGTTTACCTAGGAGTCCTAACAAATCCCTGGCACTGGAGGACATTGGACATTGGTTCTTCCATTGACGGATGTTACTGGGTCAGTATTGCCTTGAAAGCATCATAGTATGAGAACAGATTAAGACAGCAACCACACAGCAGTGGGGTGTGGAGAGATGCAGCCAGCATCAGCACAAAGGGTTGTTGGAACTTGTAACACTGCATCATCTTTCTGCATCTTCACATATGCTCAGGTATAGTCATACCTCTTCTGTGTCTGTCTTCACAGTAGTTTCCACAAGGCCTAAAACATAGTCCATGTAGGAGCACTGCTTGAACTTCATCTCTCACTGTACCTACCACTTGATACTATACTGGCTGGTACAAATGCCTTAATACCTGCTTCTGCAACTGCTCCACATAAGTGAAGTTAATGGGATTTCTACATGCAGAATGAATGCCAAACTCCACTACTTTAGAGTATAAAAGCTTCCCAGGAGTAGAGAGCGCATCTCTCTGTGTCTGTACAGTGCCGAGCACACAGCTGGTGCTCAATAAATAATATATGTATAGGCTCGGTAAGGAGTGACTGTTCATCTAGTGCAGCTGAGGTGAAACATCTTTTTGTAATAAGAGGCAATGCATTATCACTTTTACCGGTCTATTTTATAATTTAGGCTTTAAGTGATGAAAGTATATTAGCCAGCTAGTTCGGGGGAAGCTCATTTACGCCGCCTTCACACAACACGTCCCATGTTTCAAATGACAGGAAAGATAGCTAGTTCTCCACAGCCGAATNCTATAATTACAGAGTCAAAGCAGCCCCTTGCAGCGCACTGGTAATCTGCTTTGAAAACTAGGGGCACAAAGGCATATCTCCTTTATATGTTGAGGCCCAAGCTGTGCGAAGTAGCTGCAGATTTTTATGTTATGTCAGTCGTGTCTTAAGCTGTTAACTGCTTCTGTCTGCTGTTTGGAAGCTGGCCTGTTTTCCTGGCCAGGGAGATGTGAGATAGAAATAACTGCTGACTAAAGGGCTGTTTAAAAAAAAAGTGTAGCTATGACACCTCCACAAGAGCTCTCATGGTATTGCTTTAGTCATTAGCTGAGTGGATACTTGAGCTTAATCAGTATCAAAGGGACATACACAAAGTCATCTATTTCATTAAGCTAATTTGCATGACTCGGCTTACCAAGAATCAAATTTTCATGTATTGTCCATCTTGCTGTCAGCAAAATAAGGGGAGGGGGAGGAGTAAATGGTAAGCAGTGCAAGACTGAGATGTGGTGGTGTTTACTCCTTTTTTCAGAGATACCTGCTGGTCTCTCAGGAGCCTTCATTGCTTTTGGATACCAAAGACACAGACTAGTAAGCTTTATAAAGTTTATTTTTAGTAACCTCTGCTTAGAAATCAAACTTACAGAGCTTTATTAAGTGCAAGATCTTCAAAGCACTGCATAGTTAGGCTTTTAGCTGCTACTGTGGTTGAGGAGGAAGGTGAGTGTTGGTTTGGGAGGAGGTGACGGGAGGATTATAATAGTTAGCTAAAATAGACCTTCAGCCTGCTCTGGTCCCCAAGAGACATCAGTGAAGTGTTTTGTGTGTAGCTTCACGCAACATTGCAATCCCAAGGGGATTGCTGCTGCTGTTTATATCGTACCAGATCTGGCTGTGGCTTTAACAGAAAGCTGTAATGTGCTGAGATGGCTCTTCTTGTTCTTCTGTTTTGTCCCTGGAGCTCATGACACTGTCCTCCTTCAGTACTGAATTTTGTCTTTCTTTCTTTTTTTTAAAAAAGAAAGGTAATATTTAGTATCTTCCTTTTCATTACTGCTAGAATTGAAACTTAATGACTGTTGAGTGGAACCATATTCTTTTAGTTGTATCATCTGGTAACTGTTTGCATGTTAAACCTTCAATTTGTCCAAGACATTGTGACTGAGGTTTGCTTTTAAGTGTGAATTTGTTGTGATGATTAGATTATTCTGGTTAAGCCCAGCTGTTGGAGTCTAATAATTAAACATAATTTAACTTGATTGTTTAGGCAGAATGAAGGAAAACTTTCATAACAGAACTGAAAAATGTGGGGCATCCTTTCTCTTGTTATTGAAGTGAGTGGTGAATTCAGCAGTGCGTTCCTAGACCCTGCCCAGGGTTTTTCAAACATCAGTGTTTCTAAAGTCTGCTGTTTAGGAGAAAGATTTGATAACAACTCATTTGTTATTTGGGTAACTTTTGTAGGTATAGCTAGAAAAAAATGTAGCTCTGACTGACCAGTTGGTAATGATGGAAAAACTGAACAAATGCATGATTATGAGTTGAATATTTCCAGTGATATGAATTATCATGTTTGTGCTCCTTGAACTGAAAAACTGTGCTCGAAAGCCATGTCCCTGCCGAAACAGAAACTGCAAGCAATAACTCATCTATCTTGAGGAATGCATCCCATGTGTGTGCAAGTGTGAGTGGTTCATTTTTTAAGGACTTGGTGCTGGACTGGAGGTCAGCAATTGAATGCATTTGTTTTAGGCCAAAACACTGATCTGAGCAGTTTGGGATGTTGGAAGTCAGTTATTACAGAGGCTGTTATGCTATAGAAATGCTGTCAATATTTTTACAGTTTGGTAACTAAAATGTTTGCTTAGGGAAAGAACAGGGCCAAAGAAGACTTGCGTGTTTGAATTGAGAACTGCAGGTGGCAACAGTTTTTCTTGTACCTGTAAAAACTGAAAAAATACCCTTTATCCACATATGTATGTGTTGTCTATGTGGCTTAATAACTTTTCAGGACAAGGCCTTTTTTTCTTAAAAATTGCACACCACCTAGCATTCTTGGGGTAAAATACAAGTTTAGGAAAAAATAACCAAAAGGAGCTCCAGTGCAGTAGTATCTTCTGCCGGTGAAGGTACTTCTTTTTCTTTCTGTTGGTAGCGCTGCTTTAATCCCCAGCAGTATTTTNGGCTTCTTAGCCTCTCATTCAAAACTGTGTTACCTCTGAAGTTGTATCTGGTTTTGCTAATTAGAGCTGCTTTGTTTCAGGCCTGTCATAAAAGAGAGCATACTTTTTGTCTGCGTTTACATTAGAAATACCTTGAAAGCAGCATATTGGAAATGAAAGTTTTCTGTAGAGTTTGTGTGTGTTGGTTGATGCAGTACAATTAATCCTACCTGAGAGGTATGTAGGCAGGAGGACCATATGGAGGATGTGTGGCTTAGCACTTTTGTCTAAATGTGTTTGGTCTTGTGCATTGTTAAGTATACACAGCAGGAGAAGAGACTGAAGTGGAAGTTGTTATGAAAAGATTTCTGTCAGCATTTGCATTTCCAGTCAGGCAAAATTCTTCTGGATGACTGTGTCCTGCCCCTGGGGAACACACAGCAGGGGCGACCCGCTTTGTGGCTGGCAGAGGGAAATGGTTATCTTGGTTTGGTGGGTCAAGGAAAAAGAGGGTGCCTAGCTCTATTGACTGAGAAAGAGCACGGCGGTTGATCTGTCTCCATGATGGAAAAAGAAGGAACGTGCCTGGTGAGCCCCAAGAGGAAGCAGCTTCCTCTCCATCTTCTTCATTGTCCAGCCCCTGGGAGAAAGCTACCATATCTCTCTATCCTGGTTTCTCCATATAACACCTACCTTCAGAGCTTACCAGCATTCAGCTAAGAGAAATGATGTCACAAGTCAGCTTTATTAAAATGTACATTAAGAGGTGTATGCCAAGTTTAGTTATCCTTTGATCATCAAGAGCTGTTTTTTTATTTATGTGAAGCACTGGTGATCTTCTCAAAGCTGTCCAAAAAAGGAGGGAAGATACCATCTGTCCCCACGAGCTTGCAGCAGAAATAATGTTCTCAGCTTTTGGGGAACGTAAGGGTGTGTGTGAGTAAGGGGAGTAATCTGTTCTGGTGTAAGGAAAGCCAAATCTGTTCTTGCATGAGGAAAGCCAAGTCCTTTTACGAGAGAGAGTCCCTGTATGTAAGTGCTGGGAAGGGAAGGGATTGTGGGGAGCTCTTTATGATTCAGAAAGGAAGCGTCCAAGTGTTTCTCACAGCCTGTACCAGGGAGGCATCAGAGTTTTCAGTGTCACAAACCTTTTCTGTGTAAGTTCTTTATAAAAGCACTTTGTTGTAGCGCATTGCCAGTTTGCAGCTTCGTCTTGCTAGTCATAGGTTCATGTTGCCCCTCCTGGCTGCATGCTCCTCCATGCAGACCCTGTGCAGGTGGTTTTGTCCTGTCCAGGGCAATAAGTAATACTTTTAGGGCAGCAGGGAAAAAAAGTATGGTAATTTGCCGAGGGGAAAAAAAACTGGTTTCTAGCTCTAAATTAAGGAGGGGAGTTGTGGTAGGCACTGGTATTCACTGAGTTAATCGCAAATTATCAATGAATTTCTACTTTTTTTCCCTTGGTTTTTAAATATGTGAGAACATAGTCAATGTTCAAATAGTTGGGTTTTTTTAAAATAAAATTGTTCTTCAGCATGGTCCGAGAGTGCCATTTGTTCTGTGGCTGGACATGTTTCTGACTCCATGTGCAGTAAGCATAGCTTACTGGTAAGTGAACTAAATACAGGTCTTTCTCCTTTCTGGAAGTTTTGTGAGAGCGTGGAGAAGCTTTGGGCTGTTTGTCCCACTGAGGTACCTCTATGGCTGGTGTCTAGGAAAAGCTATTTTCTGACAGCCCTGAGGTAAAGCAAATGTCAGGTAATAGGGTCCCTCAGAGCTTCCAGAAAAGATTTTGTAGGTTAAGTGCTTTCTTTCAAAGTTACATTTTTCCATCAGAAGAGGGGCGATGCCTGAAGGGATGTTCTTCGGACCTCTTTGTTGCTGCAAGTCCTTGAGAGAGGTCTTCTTCCAAAAAGCTTTTTCACTGAGCTATCACAGACCATTTTGTAGGTGGTATTGGTCCTGTTGTTCAGGATACCAGAAATTATCGATGTGTGTAGTCATAGACACTGCAAAATTGACATTTTCACAAGCACAGGTTGAATATGGGAGCATGCATGTGCAAAGAATAGTCTCTTACTTGAAGCTGATGTGGTGATGTTTACAACTGAAGGGTAGTACCCATGAGATTCTGTTTTGAATTGCTCACAGGCAAATTTTAACAAGAAGAAATACAGTGTGGAATATGACCAAAAGCATCTAATTTGCTTACTCTAAGAAAGCAAGAATTCAAACCAAAAGAAGAATTTCTTCTTTTAAAAGATTAAGTATAACCTCAAATTTCACAGGAAATTTGGATGTGGTATTTCCATTTTCTCACATTAGATGGGAGACTTTGCCCAAAAGTCATATAAAGTTAGCAGAATTTAACTGAGGATGTGTACTTTTACGAGGATGAAAGTATTGAATACATACAGTTCTTTGTATGTGGAACGTTTATAAATAGGTAAAGCAACATCACCTGTGAGCTGATGCAGATGGTATGAGCCGTAGAGCAGCCACAGGTCTTTCTGAAGTCCGGTGGGAATCAGTACTCCACAATCTAGCAGACATCAGTGTCAGCATTTCCACTGACATAAATAAAAATAAGCCGATGCCCTTTAGTTGTAACTGCTAACTGTGTGACTGTGCTGCAAGCTGGAGAGTCACTGCTCTGTGGTGCAAGGAAGCACAATCTGTGCGACATCATTCGTGCATGTAGGCAAGGCTTGACAAGGAGTTGCTGGATTGGAGTCCAGTTGAAAACGTCACACCTTGATGCCAACCTGGATCTCTTCAGGCTTTTCTAGTGAGTTCAGCACAGTCCGTGCATACAGCCTTCAGTCTCATTAAATGGTAATTTGATTTTCTGGTCTAATGTCTTTTGTGCTTTTTCTTTCTATCTGCTGGCAGGAATTTGGGTCTTGGCTGTAGATCAGCTCCTGGCAGCTGATCAGCTGAATGTCCACATTATTGAGGGCAACCCAAAGTTAGAGGAAACTCTCTCTGCAGCATTTGATATAAA